>VYXB01003352.1:721662-881620 GCA_013397135.1 Pachyramphus minor | reverse complement strand
CAAGACCTATGGGGAGAGGCTGAGAGAGCTGGGGTTGTTTGGTCTGGAGAAGAGGAGGCTTAGAGGTGACCTCATCACTCTCTATAACTACCTGAAGGGAAGTTACAGCCAGGTGGGGATTGGTCTCTTCTCCCAGGCAGTTAGCAGTAGGACAAGGGGGCACGGGCTTAAGCTCTGCCAGGGGAAATTTAGGTTGGATATTAGAAAGAAATTCTTTACAGAGAGAGTGGTCAGGCATTGGAATGGCCTGCCCAGGGAGGTGGTGGATTCACCGTCCCTGGAGGTTTTTAAACTGAGACTGGACATGGCACTGAGTGCCATGATCTAGTAAATGGACTGGAGTTGGACCAAGGATTGGGCTCGATGATCTCTGAGGTCTTTTCCAACCTAATCAATTCTATGATTCTATGAGAAAAGTATAATTTATGGAAAGATTAGTCAGGAATGTGTATCCAGCTATTCAGCAATTATGAACAAATCTTTGAATTGATGTGATTTCATATGTTATTTGCTAAGCAAAACTATATAATTTAAAATTTATAAAACAGATCCTTGATTTGTAAACATCTGTCAGATAATTTGACCAGCTTTTACCCAAGACTGTCAAGTTGTTCACAACGTGATATTTATTCACTGATCAAGCCCAGGTTTAAAAGAGTCTTCTGAGAAATGGCACAAGAATGATATAGTGCAGTAATGGATAAAAGCTCCTGGGGATTTCCACGCTCTGAATGTGCTCTGCAACTTAAACACATGGCTGCTCCCCCTGCTTTTTCATGCACATGCTCACTTGTTGGGTGGTAAAAAGGGAGAAATTTGGGTTGGTGCTTAAAAATGACATACCAGTTAACTCAAGAAGTAAATTAAATTAAGAGGAAAGAATTTGTGAGAGCAGAGGCATTGTTGCATCCTGATGAATGAAATGAAACAATGGTGTGGCTGGAGTCAGGATGTTGCAGACTTTTCAAGGGCCAACACCTCATAGGTGCTTTACTTGAGACTTGAGTGATGATTAATCAAGCACCTAAAGTAAAACATTGGTGTGATTCACAGATTGGGTATTGTTCATCAATGGGAGTTTGAATTGGAGCAGAAGAAAATACAATTTTTGGCCACTGAAAATTCCATCTGAAAAAATGGTTGTGTCAATTCAACACTGAAAGTAACACATTTTTGGGGGATAGGCCTAAAGAAAAGCTATTGAGGAAATGCATACTGGATTTTGATAATTTTTTGTTCTGATTTTCACTTTCTGGCTTCTAGTTTGATCAATTCCCTTGTTTTCCTGTATGCTGAAGATGAAGCTAATGTGAGGTGTGCAGTGGTGCAGTACTCTGCCCCAAAAGGTGGGGGTAGCTGAAGCATCGTAGGGTTTTGCCCCTCATCAGCTTGTAAACTGGAATTGAAGTTGAACACAGCTGAAGAGGCAAATGATTAGGCAGCATGAATTCTGTGGTGTATTTTGGAGGTTCTGTTCTGTTTTTAATTTAAAATTTTTTTTGAAATTTAAGAAACCTTGTGGAGAAAAATTGAGGAATTGTACCATTCTGAAGAAATGTACAAACGTTAATTTTTTAAGTATTTTGTGTTGCTTTGTATTTTTATAGCAAGAAACTGCTCTTTGAATGAATATGATATATTTCGTCTTTTTATCTGTGTTTAGAAACACAATATACCCAATTTTTTCAACAAATTTTTTCATCAGAAGTCCATTTTACGTATAACAGGCATTTTATTAAACAAAAAACCCAAAAGGCTAAAAGTAGCTTTATAAATAATATTTTTGTCAGGTTATTTGATTTTCATTATTGTTTCAAGTAAAAGTTCCAGCCACCTTTACTGAAGCCTCCTTGCAGAAAAGCTTTGTTATTTCTTTAATTATTGATGTAGTCTTTTATGAGTAGTGGCCCTGTTTATACAAGAAATACATTTGAAGGGCTGTTAATTTACTGAATACCTTGAATACCAAGCATCACTGAAATTTAAGACCTGTTTGAAACTGAAATAGCATTTTATGTCAAGACTCCAATACCGAAAGGAAAGAGGAAGTTTTAGTGGACAGTGATCCTGTCTGGACACTATTGCAGTGGACATCCAGCCTGGCCAAGACAGGATATGTTTGCAATCATAATATGCTTATTTTTTGCTTAAATTCTTGGGAGGTGATGGAATGACAGACACATACTTTCTGTCTTAGACTAAATACAGTTATCTTTCCATCTTTTTACAGTTTTGCTTCAGAAGTACTTGTTATGATTATCCAGACTCATAATTAGTGGCTGAATTGGGCAAATAAAGCTGTCCATACTTTTAAAGTATTTCTACTTTGTACTGGTTTCCTCATTTGAAAGCCTGGTGTTGCTTTGACAGATTGTGAGGACACTACCCTGACTGCTTCAAGTCATCCCTTTGCGAAGTTGATGCAATGCATCAAAATTATTTTAACTGCTTTAAATAACCGAGATAAGAATCCTAATCACAGAAATTGTCATTCATTAATTGAGTATCTACAGAGTGGAGAGCAGGAGTGTGTTGTTTTTGCTAGTTGCAGATTAGCAGTCTGTTCGACTGCTCAGTCTCATCCATCCCGTACTCAGGGTTATCATTCCCAGAACCGACAGCTGTGCACTGTGCAGAGGGAGCTGATCCAGCCCCTCTGACAGAGCATGTGCCTTGTTTGATCAACAGTGATCCCTCTGTGGCAAATGCATACTGCTGGAAAAAACATTAGGAGTTGAGAAAGACTGGATGAGGTGCCGATATAAAAGACAGGAAGTGTGCATGGAATCTGGATGAAAAACGTCAGGTTTTACTCTGTCTTGAGTGGTCAAAAACATGTACCTAGAAATTACATATCCTAAAATGTGTTGAAATAGTAGCTTTTAGTAGGCAGTTGAGTGATGATAAACTGCAAGAAACTGATGTGCTACTGTAAATATGCTATTTAGCCTGAGATTGAAATCCCTTTACTCACTATATTATTTTCTAGGCCATCTATTGCATGAACATGTTGTTTACTGCCTACCTCTACTAGAGTTTTAGGGTCAGTAGAAATTGTTATGCAAACTCAAGGTTTCAGAAGTTACATAGTTGTTAGAACAACAACAACCAGTAACAGTGCAGACACACAGTGGAGGAGTCTTTGAGGAACCGTAACCTTGTAGAAATGGTTTTTTTTCCTTCCTTTCTTCTTTTCCCTTTGATCTTGTTGCTGAATGCTAGTGGAACATGACTGTACTGTTGCGGTGTGGAGCAATCAGCTGCCAGAGCAAAGTGAAGTCTGAAGGGACATCTACCAATTAACTGAAAATAATGAGAAAAATATTATTGTTACACTAATCAAAGCAAACTTGTTACCAAAAAATTTGGAAGCAGACAAATTTGTAAGCTCTGTGTGATCTAGTCTGACACTTCTAGTATAAAGATGCAGAATCAGTGCCTCCACGGGGGTTTATAGACTCTGAGGACTAAAGGAATCACCAAGCCTTATCTCTTCTACAATACTGGACAAAATAATCTCAACCATTAATTCCTTTAGTAGAAGAATTGCTTTCCTAGCTTTCCTAAATATGCCAGTGTTTGCTGTTAAGTCCAATAAATCTGCAGTTGAACTAGAACACACTATTTAGAGACATAAGCAAGTTCAATTTAAAGACTAAAATAAATAAAATAAATAAACCTTTACCTTTGTAGTTAACTGCCAATTTGAATTTTCTAATGATGAGCCAGGAGGTGCCTTTTCTTCAATACTGTTAAAGAACCCCTATTATTAGATGTATTCTCATTTTAAAATGGCAAGGAACCTTGATTTGAAGTCCAGCATGGTTTGTATTAAGTTTTCAATTAAACAGAGATTGTGTAACATTTGAAAAGGTTATGTATTACTTTTTTAATAACATGATTTGCATCTGTGGCCTCAGTGACTCTCTGATAAATGAGAATGGCAACTTTGCCTCCTCAATAGTGGACTGCTGGGTCCTGGTTTTTAAAGTCTGCACAACATACTCTTAACTGTAACAAATACTCTTTCAGACAGTTCATAAGTTCATAAAGCTCTCTTTCTTTGCATCAAGTTAGAAGTGTGATACCAATACTTGTCAAGATTTTTCTGGACCTCTGCTGTCTTTTCCTCTCCTCCAGTTATTTTCAGCTGGCAGGATGAAGATTCTCTGAGTACTTGTGAAATGAGAGTCATTTTCCAGGTCAAATTCCTTGCTTATGGTATGGGCTGCTTGTTTGCTCCTCTGTGGAGGTTGGCCTCCATTTCTAAAACTGTATTTTAAATACTGAAAGACAGCTATGTAGCAGCTGTGCATGTGCTTCTTGGTACCATCTGGGATGTGCAGTGAACTTTGCCACTCAAGGTATTTTACCAATTTTTTAAAAACATAACACCTTAAATTAGCTTAATACCTATAAAGAGGTTGGATTGGCATAGTTTTAGTATCATTTTCTTTACATAATGTGTGCTTATCATGTCACCTAATTTGCTTGGATTAGTTTCAAAGACTTTCATTTATTTAAAGCATACCTTCAGTGAAGTCCGAGAAAATGGGGAATACAGAATCTTCTGCCTATTTCCTAATCAGCTTGTAAAGCTGGTAATTTACCTGACAAGATGTTTCCTTACAGTTTTTCTTAAGTTTTGGGACAAAAATATCTGTAATCTAACCATGTAAATAATTTTGTTGTCTCTATATTTTTCAGTACACTTATACTAGTATCTGACAGGCATTATTGTGTTTTTCCTACTTCATTAGTATTGTTTGGAGACAATATCGTACAGTGTTATATTCAGACAATTATCCTTGGGATGTTTTTAACTCCTTTTGAGCATGTCCTCAGCACCTGCATCCATCTATTCACAAAGACTTCTTTCTGTAGTTTGTAGAAAGAGTGGAAAGCATAGCATGCCAATTTATTTGGATGACTAATTCCATCATATTTTAGCACTTTACTTCTGGTAAAATGCTTACATTTTAGTTGCACAAAACTGTCTTGACAAGATATACTGTTAACAGGCTTGCACTTAAGCCTGTGACTGTAGTACATAATACTGATCATTCTAATACCTTGCAAGCTTGTGTTCTGACTCCAAAGAGTGTGCTACCAGAGTAGGGCTTTTTTTTTTTTTCCTTGATGCTAAACTTTTCTTCCGCAGAAGTGGAAGTGGAAAAGCTCTATGAATTTAGGTATTGTTTGGAATTAATTTCTGCAATTTGCTTGAAACTTGACATTTATCTAAGCTCTTCTCACTTTTGCATTGGGATAACCCCTGATATATATGTGTACCTGTATTCAGGATTGTGAGAGTGCCACCATGAATAAATCCAAAAATATGTTGCAGTTTGTTTTTTCAGGTTTTTTTAAGAACTGAAAGTCACAACATGGTTTGAATTAAAGAAGATTATACATTATATTGTAGCAGTATCTGAAGTGGGAATGCTCAAACTGAAACAGAAGCGGAGTTCTTCTGTTCAGCACATCACTGAATGTCTGGGAAGGCTGGTTACTCCTGAATTCCCTGCTTCCTTCCCTGCTGTGTAAGCCTTCCCTCTACTTCCCCCTACTAAAGTACCTCAGGTCAGTTACTTATATTTTCTGAAACATCATTTTACGTTCTTTTAGTTGAAATTTTGTGTAATCACATGGCAGTATTGTCTCCCTTTCTCTTAGATTTTTCTTTTAGAGTCAGAGGTTATAATTGATTTTTCTCTACAGTGAAGTAAAAATGTGGTGTGCTTTCCTGTGACTTACGCTCCTTTAGCTGCAAAGTTAACTAATGTGTATAAAAGTTTGAGAATTTTTAAAAAGTAACTGTTATTTTCTGTGGACCTTTCGTTACAGAAGTCGCTAGTAACTGCTGAGCAAAAAGACTTCATGTTTTTTGGTAAATAAAACATTTATAGAACGTGAGAATGTAGAAGGAAAATATTTTCATCTAATTTAGTGAGCTTGGATTGGTTTCTCTAAAATGACAACACTTGGAAGTGTTTTTCCTCTTTTGTCATCCATCAGAGACATGTACATCTCAGGTTTCTGATCTTTGGCTTAAACTACTGTTAAGTTTTCATTATAAATGTGCCACCTACTGGAGTAAAAGGCCCATCAGCAAATATTTATTAACGTTATCTTCTCCCAGACACATTTGCATAGTAATTTCTTGCTAGATTCCTGTGCTTCTGGTTGTCAAATCTACACTGCTTCTTGTCAGCCTCACCATAGGGTATGAAAATGGTAATAAGAACTGGAGGGGATGTGGAGCATGAAGGTTTAATAAAATTACTTTCAAAAAAAAAAAAAGAAAGAAGAATTGATATACTGAATTATAATGAAAAATACCTGCCTGGAATTAATGCCCAGTAAGGGAATCTTACATTCACAGGTACTCTA
Organism: Pachyramphus minor; assembly: GCA_013397135.1. Lineage (NCBI taxonomy): Eukaryota > Metazoa > Chordata > Aves > Passeriformes > Tyrannidae > Pachyramphus > Pachyramphus minor. Next base: position 875,227 of record VYXB01003352.1, on the reverse strand, counting down.
AGCCTTGATTTCATGATGAAAAATATCATGTAATTGTTCAATATAGCCTCGTAGCAAAAAGGAATTTTAAACAAGATTTTAGATTATGTTGTTGTTTTTAGTTGTTTTTAAAAGAAATCTTTGGCCTCGTCTTGGCATAGGATTAGTCATGATCATCTTTACAAATGACAGACATTGTCCTTAGAACTTCTTGTCTTTTGTTATAGTAATTAAATGAATTATTATTTGTATTGCAGATATGTCATAGGAGTTCTATTATGCTAGACTCTTACAGAATTAGGAAAAGACTTATCCGCAAAATTTTTAAATCTGCTTTGAAACGTAGGGAATGATGACAGTAGAGTGAATGGGAAGGATAAGATTATCTGGAAAATATCTCTCTGCTAAACTGTTGTTGTTTTCTTGATGTTTCTTGTGAAAGTGAATGCTTGTTTTGGCAACACTTGATTATATCGTAGTAGAAAAAGAGCTAATATATGAACAAGAACAAGCATAATGGCTTCCTGAATGGTTTGCCTTATATTAAATTGTAGGACAATCTTTTGTTTGGTCAGGGTTGTCCTTTTTTTTCTTTTTTTTTAATTTGGGCTAAACATGATGTAGCCGATATGTTAATGAGACAGCTATAAAACTTTGGTGGCTTTCCTTACAGAAGTTGCTGGTTTCCTGCAAGTAAAGCTCAGCCATGAGGGCATTTGCTTTTGAAAAGGAAGAATGAATCAATGAACCACCCTCAGAAAATGAGTCTGGCAAGCTATGATGGAGATAGGAAGAAATGAAAGTCCTCCTAAATCCCTAACTCAGGTTGTGGTGCACAAGCCCAGGTTTTCAGGTCCCCAATGGTAAATGCAGGGAATCCAGATTTTATCCCTGCTAAATCTGGTATACTTCAATAGAAATATAAACATGCAGTTGCATAAATTTGGAGTTTTTAACACAGATTTTTAAGCTGCTCACCATAATCACTGTCCTTGTACAAGACCTTTTCATTCTTTTTATCTGTCAAATGCTGTTAAACTTATTTTTTTGATCTGGATATGTTGGGATGGTTTTAAATAAATATTTAATTTCTCATAGATAAATAGAATGTAAGTATCTATGATAGACTGTCAAGGAAGTTGGAGCAACCACTGATGGGCCTACATGGCATGTCTGGGATGGCACAGTAATTGGAAGGCGGTTAAGAGCAGGATGTTTTTCTTCAAATTTGGCACCTATTTATCTGTGCCTAAGGGGGAAAATTGAATTTCTTAGTCTTAGATATTTGTTGCATAAATTTTCTTTTCAGTTCTTTATTTGATAATTGAATGACTAATTTCATATTGCTGGGTGAAGGAAATTTAGGCTTTATGTTGAGTAGTTCTGCTTAGGAAAAATATAAATTACTTCTTTTTCTTTGGTAGGCAATGGAGTGTAGTCTTCTATGATTTTCTGGAACAGGCCAGGGTATGTGTCTGGCATCACTCCAGGTGGTGAGCACTTGGAGTGAGCTGGGACCGTGCCTCAGGAAACATGCTGCTTGCAGGAACAGTGCTCACATTTCCATTGGCTGGAAAAGTAGGAACATCAGCTGGAGTCATTAATACTGTTGTCTTTAGGGGTGACTGTAGCTGATCTGCCTACTTTCCCAGAATGGGACACTGAAGCCCGTAAATAAGGCAATAAAATATTTCACACCTAATAAATTTCATAAACCAAAAGAAAATAAAATCCAAACAGTTCTCAGTACACAGTTGTTCCAAAAGTTAAGAGATTGAGGTCATATAGAAAGGACAGGGATAAGAAAAACCCCTGCTATTTTTATAGAAGGAGGTAAAGATTGTATCTCAGGAAACTTCTGAAATGCTTTTAAATACTTCAATAATGAAAAAAGCAGAAAAGGGAAGTAAATCCTAAGCAGTGTCTGACAGTGAAAACACTTAAAGTACATGAATGTTACTCATTGAAATAACTGGCTACAAGAACATATCCCAAGGAGATACTCAAAATAAGCACAGTACAGCATTAAAGAACAGAAATGTAAAAAAAAAATCAAGTTCTGCATGCAGTTTTATGGGCATATGGAACTGATTCAAGGCCCATTTCTTCATAACTAGGCTTTTAAGGATAAAATAACTTTATCTGTTACTAAAACTTATTCGAAATGTGATCTGATTTTTTTTTTTTCCGAATGATTTGGTTATTAGTCTTTTGTCTAATGGGTTAAATCAGCTGTGTTTCATTTCCTAATATTTTATAGGGATATATATGCATCTATGTAGTAGACACACATATAGAATTAAAAAATAACTAAAGATGATTCCAGAGTACAAAACTGAGGTGGGTGGAGAAGTGCTACACTTGTCGTCTAAGCAGTGATAAATTATTTCAGTGGATTGCAATTAATTTAGAGTTGCGTGTATTCATGATGACATCATAAATTATTTGGTTCTTATTTCAGTTTATTTCCTGTTATGCCTAAGTAGAGGGAATGTGCTTTGGGATATGTGACATTCAGGACCACAGAATCCAGCAAGAGTGGAAAAGAAAAGCTAGTTGAAGTCACTGAGAAATTTGCAATACCTGGATGTCTTTCATAGAATATTGTGGCCTCTTAATTACAGCTGTTTAAAAATATGGCAATCTTTTTGTAACATTAGCATAAACTACTAAAAAAATTAGAATTTCTGGAGGAACATCTGGAAGTGTTTTGAAAGTCAAATGCTCAAACTTTTGACTCCCACAAATAATGATGCTTTTCCAGGGTAAGCTCAAAATAAGCAGGTTTGTTTCCCAATTGTATGTTGTAGCCATAAATAAAACTACAATTTTATTTTTCTGCCAACCAAGTTTGATAGCTATTTTTTGGTTGTTCATATGTAAGCTAAAGAAGTATGCATAAAATTACAATATGACATTATATGCTCCTTATCACTGTCATAGCAAATGACCTTAGAATTACTTGGAAGTACTTGGAGAATTTTTTTATTTGCAGTTCTTCCCTCCTACGTACAGGAGGAAATTGCAACGAAGGTTTTAAGTAGTAAAAGCATGAAGGTATAGAATGTATTTTAGTGTGGTGGGGGGCCTTAGGTATAACAAATTTGAGTGTATCTGTGTCTTGTACTTGTGGCATTGTGGTGCTTTTGGGTTGTTTGATATTTTTCAGCCTCGTAACATTTATGGCCCTCATCAGCCATTGAAATCCATTCCACTTTTGTCAACTGAGAATGATGACTTGGCTGTGTTTGTCAGCACCTTGGCAGAGGTTCAGACTCATATGCCATTAGAAAAACTCCTTCCAGATAATATTCCTTGTGAACAAAGATGGCTTCACCTGCGGGAATGGATATTGCTGATCAATTTTGTGGTGTCTTTATATGCTGAAGAACTAGGATGGTCCTTAGCTGCGTTAGTAAAGGCAGTGACAGCCTTCCTCGTTTAGCGTGTTAGAGAAAGGCTTTCCACATCTGTTCGAATGCAATAGACTGCAAAACTTCTCTCCATGCATGAAATGACCTGTGCCTAGATGACAACCCTGGGTTTCCTATGCTGCCAAATGAAACCTTTATATCCAGTCCTGTGAGTTGAATTTTCTGTCTAGATTATTTATTTTGAATAGGTATTTTAACATTCTGCATTGTTCGCAAACAAACTGTTTTGTTTTTTCTTTTGTCTTTTTTCAAATGTAGTAGTTAAGCACGAGAATGCTGAAAATAGAAGCTAGGTAGGCCAATTTGCTTCCATGGCAGGTGTTGGTGTCTATCTCTCAAATGTTTTTTCGGGTGTATCATCAAGGTCAGCCTAGCAGTGTCTGTTTAAGGGTGTGCACATGATAAACATGCATTCTGTGCTGGCATTACTGGTACTTAGTCCCTTTATAGGGAGTACTGTTGTTCTGAGTTTATTAAAGGTAAGCTGCTCTTGTTTGCATAGCTTGTTTGTATTTTGAACATGTCCGGTATAGTTGCCTTCAGATATTCACTGTTCATCAGTTATCTTCTCAATTTAGCAACTGATCTTAGCAAAGAATCACCACTTGCAAAAATAGATCTGTGATAAAATGTTTCAGTGTAGCTGTGATCAAGTTGCCCTTCACGAACCCTGAGCTGAATCACTCCATTTATCATACAAAGGTATTGTGCACAGCTAAGTATTTACACAAGAACAAACTGCCATTGTTGGTTAGTTCCTAAATTCTGTCTCTCTGAGGTGAACTTGCAAATCTTCATGCCCCATGTCTAGAATCCTGCATTTCAGCCTCGGAGATTTCTGAGAGGTTTGCAAAACTGTCTGTTACTAATCTGCTTTCTACTGAGCATACTTCTCAGAAGATTTCTGTGACTCTCTTCTTTTATCCAGTAGAGTCTTGAAACAGTTTCTACTCCAGAAATGTGTTCCTGATTTGCCTGTTCAAGATGGTAGTCTGCAAAGAATTGAATTGAAGAGCCTGAAACTTCTGCTTTTAGCCAGACTGGACTGTCTTTAAACACCTGTGAAAAACATTATGGTTGAACTGGGTCCTGAATTTTGAGGCAATTGCTATATTAATTTGTGATAGACTACAATAGCTACTAATATGACAATCTTATCTGATAAACATGATGCCACATGGCATGTTGGCTTCCAATATGTGTTTAAAAACTCCTGAGTTTCCTGCGTTTCATCTGTTAACATGCAATATGCTTCTTTAATTTTTTTGTTCTAAATGCTGTTCTTCAGGTTACATTTGGGGTAAAAAAATGGATTCACTGAAAACCTTTTGAAGATTTATATCAACAACATGCATATTAAAATTAACAAAACCAGGAAAACTCAAGGGAAACTTGTGTTGTAGTTCATCTTATACCTAACAGCTTAGTGGTTAAAGACATTGGGATACATTTGGATTTCAGCAAGGACTTAATCTGGCAAGGTGTTGTTTGCAATCCAACAGAGCACTTGAGAACTTAACTGTCCTGAAGATTTCTGATTAAATATGGGTTTTTCTTCAGTTTGCCAAGAACACCAGTGCAACGCCATGTGCTCTGGAACGTCACTGATACCAGGTACTGCTGGTGTTCTACATCAGAGCAAGGTCAGACACTGAAACAAATTCTGTGAGTGAAGTGTGGTACTTCAGTTTTTACTGGCAAATTCACAATAAGATGTGGAAAATTTGGTGTGTTCAATTTGACATGCTTGGTAGTACCCACATCAGTTAACTAATTCTCTTGATTTGTAAAGGTTTGTATGAGTTGCTTTCTTTGATAGACTGCTTATGCTGTTTTGAGTAGTGCTCTGACATGCAACATCATTGAAACATGCTGCCATCAATAACCACATGAAGAGGTACTGATATGATTAAGCTCTACATAGTTAAAGGAAAATGACTTAATATGTTTCTAGATTCTATTTATTTGTATTTACCACAGTTGCTTAAATAAATAAAGGCTAAAGTAGTAGACTGAATTTCTACAGGAACATAGAAGATTTTTGATTTTTAATATTTAATAAACCTTGACTTCTATTAGTGTCTAAATGTATTGGCAGTATACTCCAGGCAATATTTTCTCTCTTCAGTTATATTCCAGTTTTGAAATGAGGTGACAAAACTTTTAGCTTTTATCACCTAACTGGTTTCTAAACCTAAAAGTTTGTTTATCCTCACTGTATCCAATCTTATTACACTGAATAATTTTCAAAAGAAAGAATGGAACTTCAGTGCTGAAGTTTGCATTTTATATTGACATAACAAGTGTTGTGTTTGCTCTGATTGATATGAGCGAAGTATGTAGCTTTGCTGCATGCTGCTTTTATCATTGCACCTGTGAAAAGATACACCAAAATCTACAGTGTGAGAAATTTTTTCCACACTTTCTAGACTGTTTTCTGGTCAGCCTCTTTCGTCAATAAATAGCATTCACATTTATTAAAACTATACATTTGTTAGAGTAACAGCCTTCCCCCCCCTTTCCTTTGAACCGCGAACATTTGTAAGACCTTGAATCCTTACAATACTATGTGCACCTTTTTGAGGGGGATTTCATTTAGTTAATGAAAATTTGCTGGCTTTATGAATGATATGAAATTTAACTCATTATTTCTGTAAAATTAATGTAGTCAGTTAAGGCATGGCTGATGAGAATTACATAGCATTTAGAAACTTTCTTTGCTCTTTTTCCTAAAAAAGTCTACAACAACATATGAATCCAGATTGAAGTTGGTGTACTATACCTATTAATGTGTTATGGAATAATCTTTTCAAATTATAGGGGTTTTTTAGTTAAAGGTCATATCCAGGCAGTTTGGCTTAAAGATGTGAGTAGTTCATGATAATCTGTTGCAGTGTTTTTAAGTCGTTTACTATTTGGGAGCTAAAAGGTTCTGTAGAGTACTAATCTACTTAATTATCATCTACGTTTGAGGTACAAATATCAGTAGGATATTTCCATTCATTTAACATATTGATAACTGTAAGATTGAGAGTTTCAGAAATCATAGGTTTGTCATTTTCCACAGACAGCGTATGTGATATGTGGACATCTTTCTGAATCAGAACAAATAGCTGAATTACTTCCATAATTATTTATGAAACAAATTCGTAACATAATCTTTTCTGCAATTTCTGTTCAAATGGCTTTTGGGGGATTTTTCCCCTTGCAGCTGTTGAAAGTCAGTTTCTTCTTGCATAAAACATGACTGTTGCTTTTATCACATTTTGTTTATGTAGGAATGTATATAATGGGAATTTATTCATATGCTTTATTCTGTGATGGAATTTGAATGTCCAAAGATCATTGGTATACATTGTGTAGCACATTTTCTGAATTCTTTTACAAGCACTTAAGTAAATGAGTGAGCAGGCACTTTTTACAGGTTATATGCTAGGGGTGAGAAAGGATGAGAGGAATCCTCGACATAAATAAACAACAAACAACTTTAAATTAAATAATGCAAAGGTGATGCATCTGACTGTTTCTGTTAAATTGTCCTAATTTTTTTCCAAATTCTTACTTTTGGTATCTTATTTCATGGCACTAACTTCAATATCCTGTTATAAAAATGTTGTGTGTCATTTTTGCATTTGGACAGTCAGAGTTGTGTTGTGGTAGAGGACACAAGACAGCACTGATTTACAGCATGCTTTAAAACCAGGCTCAGGAAGTATGGAATCACAGGTATAAGGAAGGAACATGGTTATAGGCCAAAGTAAAGAAGATTATTTAGGAAACACCTGATGTTTATATAGCCTAGATACACAGTGCTGTTGCTTTTTCACAAGCTCTACAGTTTTAATTGGTTAATTATTAATTCCCTCATGAACCATCTACCTAGCTATTGGGAGGTGACAGTTTCTTTAAAATAATCCATTAAAATGTTTATGATCGTAAACAGGGTGACCATTAGACAGAAATTTCCCCTGTCAGGGCTGCCCTAAGAAGTGATCTGCAGGTGAGAAATTAATCAGTTGGTGCTCATGTTAGTGGCAGAGGGATTGACGAGGGGGTTAGAGAGCTTGATTTGCAAAGAGCCTTGAAAGTTACTGTTCAACATCTAAACATAAGCTGTGCCAGTGCTCATCATCGTTATCATCTGAGAGCTCTCCCACCATTAGTTCATGCAAGCAAGTTTTGGTGGTGTTCAGAGTGTATCCCCCTTCCTTCAGGTGTGCAGCGGGCTCCTCACTGGCTGCAGTTCAAGAGAGTTTAATTTCTGCACTTATGTTCAGTGAATTAACATGAAGCCTAATGTAGATTTTCATTCTGGCTTATTGTTGATCATAACTATAATATCCAGATGCTGTCTTCCATTATTTGAGCATTATTTTTCCATTCTCATCAGCAAGCTGTGCATCATCCAGGCTTGATTGGGATATTATGTATACTGAGCATAATCTTACAGCAGTATGGTCCCACCAGATGCAAGAAGTGGTGCTATAGCCAAAACCAGAACATTGACACCTTACAAAGCAAATCAGAAGTTACATTGCAACCAGGGTAAATATTTGATTAAAAATGACCCATTATGTAAGGCTGTGCTGTAAAGATGATCTATCCATATCTGAAAAGAGCCCAGAAGGACAATGCTATTGATTTTTATTCTTATCTTGATGACCTTGTAGGTTGAGTTAATGGTTTCTAAACTCAATTGAAGAGTTTGCGGAACAGTCTTGTTTTCTCCAGTAAAGGAGAAAGGAAAATAGTGTAGAGCTGAAAGATAGAATCTTAAGATTTTGTTCATTCTCTAAATCTTTAATATGTATTTTAATTTGTATAGATGTAGACTCAGTGAAAACATTGTATTTGCGTAATCTAGACAAGACTGAAATGTAGTTCATCTGTGTTAAATTATGTATTTCTCGTATTTGGAAGTCATCTAGAATTACAAGAGGCATCCTTATGATAGAAGTTGCCTGACACAAATTCGCAAAGAACCTGCAGTATGATGAGGATGAGGAAAAAACGAGTTGGATTTAACTGATGTAAAAGCCAGTGAGTTTCTCACTGTGACACTCATGGTGTGGCTTCTAAGGCAGCATATGTTTATGCATATTTGTGGATAGATGCATCTAGTGTGGAAGCTGTTCTTTTGGGAAAGCAGGGCTGCAGAATCATCTGAGAGGATCATCTTTTGTGCCAGATCATTAGTTGATTTTAAAATTGTCACAACTTCTGTAAATCCAGACATAAAAGCAAGTATGTAGCTAATGCTAAGATACATCCTGATTTTCATTCCCACACGGCATAGTGAATTTTACCTTCATACACATAATGTTTTTTAAACTTGGATGCAAAGTGTTTTATAGATGATGAGGTTGTTGCTCTCTCGTAAACTATGTTAACTATGAGAGCAGTCTGCATAAGATCAAGAGGCACCAAGGGATAATGTAATTGCAATTTTCCAAACAACTGGATCTGCATGAAGATTCATGATAAGAAAAAAATAAGACAAAATAGATCTCACAGTTTCAGCATAATTAAGATTTTTGCCAGTGGCTGTTATGGGAAAACTTTCTTAAATTTTTTACCCTGAAACCTTTGCAAGATGTGATGTTAGATGAGCAGGATTTTAATTCTGCAGCCACTTTATTGAGCAAAAGCAGCTCTGATTCCCAAACTTGTAATTGACAAAGAGGACCAGAGCTGTAATTACCATCTTTAATTACTTTTTTGTTTGGATTTCCTGGTGGAAAGCTTCTTAAGTCAATCAAGATGAGGGGAAATTATGTTAAAGTGTTTTGTTCTTACTTTGTTAAAGTGTTTTGTTTTTACTAAAAAGTAAGAGAGGAAAAAACCCCAGAAACTACTCCTACTAATACATAATTATATAAAATATATATGGAAAGGTAAAATTAGGTTTGAGCATTGCTCTTTATTGGATATGGATTTAAATTATGCAAATAGATCTGCTCTTGGGAAATCACACATTAGTATTCTCTTCATCAAGGTGTTTAAGCATGCCTAAGCATGTCCTCTGCTTTGCACAGGCAAGGAAGAAAAAGAAAAACAACCCAGCAAACTTCTAGAAGATATAAAGGGGAAGTAGGGCTTGTATTTTTAGTTATTTTTGGTTTAGTTCAGGTAAGCTTAATGATAAGTGTAGAGGTTTCTCTATAAAATTTCTATTTCTTGTGAGCAGTATTAAAGCTGTCTTTTAACAATATTGACAAGTAAACACTTAACCTCTTACACGTTACTGAGATCTTTGAAAGAGTCTTAGCAACATCCACTTGGTTCATTTCTTGAAGATATCTGAGCAGCAAGCTATGTCTAAGGTAGATTCTTGTATTGGTGAGCTAGTCTCTCATTTCCTGAAGCAGTATCTTCTAGGACAGCTTTTTTATTATGCTTTTTTGTTCGTTTGTTTCATTTAAGTGCCAGTGCTAGCTCTCAACTGCACAGTAAAGAGCTAAACCCAACTGTAGATGTCTTGGAGAGTTGGCTGTGATTTTATTATGGTGTTGCTTTATCTTAACATGTAACATAGAGGAAATTATTTAAGTAAAACAGTAACTGATATTGTATATACGTGAAGTAGGCAAGAGAAAAGAACTCATGTAAGAATATACTGAATATTGAATACACTGAAAATTGATAATAGCTTTTTTTGGTGAGTTAAATTTCTTCTGGATAGACAATACAAAAACGGGAGTTAAAGATGAATAAAGGATTTGAGTTTTGATCTTCTGTTTGTAAAACTAAAGGCTATGTCTCGTAATGAGACACTAGTCTTATATTCAGAGTGGTAATGAGGCCATTCCCAGGTGAGTATTACTATCTGTTCTGCTGCAAAGAGTGCTTTGTCTAAGGAAGAGGAACACAGAACATACAATATGAAGTGCTATCATAGCTAGTTATAATACAAAAGTACTTTCTTGTCAATATTATATGAGAGAAAGTAAAATCTGACAAATTACAGTGGGGTTTTTTGTGTGTTTCCCCTTATGTTTCCGCATATGAAGACATGAAATTGCCATTTCATATTCACCTTTCCAAACCCTGATGATATGTATAATAATTTTATTTGAATACAGAAATGGATTTCCTATGTGACTTTTATACTGCAGCTTCAAAGACTACATGGAGTGATGCAAGTCTTTAAAAAGCCTCTTAAACTGAATTGCTCCTGAAATTTTTATATCTTGAGAATTTTAAGTCACAGCTTTTTGAGTTATGATTCCTTAGTAATAAGAACAATAGTTTTTCCATCTCTCAGAATTCTCTACAAAGAATGAACTCATTTCACATACTCTGCAGGGTAGCTGGCCATTAGCAGTATAGATGGCTACTTTTCCTTATAGGTTGATTTTATGGGTATAGATTTAATGAGATTTCTTAATGTTATTTTTATGGTCTAGAATTTTATATATAGATCTCCTATCTATTATTAGATAAAACTGTTGATCTTTGATGGACTGTGCTATATATATTGTCTGTGATCTGGAACTGGCTCAAGCAACAAACATTGCACAAGCAGAATTGTGTGGAAATCATCACAGAATTTCAATGGCTATTTTGAAAAAGGGTGAACAAAAGAGAAGTTCTCTGATATTATTGTGTTATGTTAATTTAACATTCTTGTAACATACTTTTTCACTACTTTTTTTTTTGTGAGCCTTTTGACATCAGCGGCATATATGTGCATACTTATAGGCTTTATCACAACATATTTTTGCAAAGCTGGATAATTGTAGTATTAGAGAACAGCCCAGGTTGTAAGGGACCTTAAAAGACCATGTAGTCCAAGCTTTCCTGAGAAGGGAAACCTAGATGAGATTATCTAGCACCTTGTCCAGATCTTGAAAACCCCCATTGATGAGGACTCCACCATGTCCCTGGGGAGGTTGTTCCACTGAATGATTTATCTCATGTAATTTTTTTCTCATGCCAAGATGATACCTCTCCCAGTGTAGGTTGTACTCCTTGCACCTTGTCTTCTCCATGTGGTTCCTCATGAAGAGAGCCTCCATCCTCTTTGTGACTGCCCTTTCAGTACTGAAATTCTGTGGTGAGTTCCCCCCAAAGCCTTCTCTTTTCCAGGGAGAAAGGGACAGAGTTGTTCAATTTTTCCTCATAGGGCAGATTCTTCAGGCCTTTGTTTACTTTCAAGGGCTTTCTTTGGACCTCTCCAGTCTGTCCACATCTTTCTTGATTTGTGGGGTCCAGAACTGTTTCTCTCTCTGCTCATAAAGACCCTGTGGATCAAGGATTAAAGATTAACCTTGATTAAGATTAAACATATTTTTATTTCATACTGATATTTTGAAGTGATTGAAACGACCAGGGTTTGTTATGCTTCTGTATGTTATGTTTGTTATGCAATCGCTCTGTGTTTGGATTCGTAGCCAGTAGTGTCAGACATGGTTCACATTTTATTATATTCTTTTTATATGAATATAAATATATATGAATATATTTGTCAGTCTAATGAATATGTGAAGTTGCAGAAGGTATATTTCAGTGCTAGTCTTCATGTTGCTGGTCAGCCTTCATACATGAAAGTAGAAGGTTATATGAAGGATTGTAACAAAGATGCTCTGACTCTTTTTTGCCTCTCAAGTTTCAGTCTAGATTTGACTTACCTTTCCCAGGTGTTTTGTATGATTCTACAGCTGTCAAAATGAGCAGGCTTCAAAAACTGACTCATTTACAGAAAGTTGTCTTTTGCTTAAGTCAATTAAAACTGCTTTTCTAAACTTTCAGTTTTCTGTTTAAGAACACAACTATTATAATTTTATTAAACTGGAAAATACTGAGTGGTGTCCACCACTTTTTTTGCTGAGCCCAGGAGGCCAGACATAACTTTGAAAAGTGAGGGACTTGGGAATAATTTGGTACAGTGGCAGAGATGACAAAAGTTGAGATGAAGTTTTGATTTATCCAGAGTACTTCCTCAAGGAAAGCATCAAAAAAATTTTTGTGTTTAAAAGACAAAGTAAATAGTTTCTAATTTCCATTAAATCATGTTTAAGTGCTGTTAGTTGCCAAAACGCTGTGTGGTTAAAGGGGATATTTGCTGTACTGTAGAAATCATCTCATTCAGCTGCTTTTAGTTCATCTGTTCCTGAACACTTGTTATTCATGTTTCATTGTGTACCAATGCACAGAGCTTCCCTAGTGAACTGGCTAACAAAATCTGTCTTGCAAGCAGGACACATGTAAGCCTCGTTCACTGTAGTAGGTCTTGCCTGTACATTTTTTAGGAAACCAGCCTATCATGGCAGACTAAATTAGTCCTGTATGAGCAAGTGTTATTGCAGTTGTGGTTCCGTCCCATTCATTTAAAGAGAGCTTGCGTTGTGATTTCTTTTAAGGGTTTCTCAGACTTAAACTGAGGTGAAGCTGAAGAATTGCAAGTCCCAGAAAAACAGCTGGCCTAGTTTCCCAAGGACACAATATCTGCAGTTTCTTTTGGCTTCTGTGCAATTTCAGAGGCTCAGTGCTTTGGGAAACTGGGTTGAGTGGCAGATAATAGTGAAATAGCCCTCAGGAATAATCATCAGATTAGGCTTAGTCAAATGGCTTTACACTTCTGATATTTTTATTTAGTTAAGAATTCTGTTAAAATAACCTAATTTGAATAAGATTTTTAAATGAAAAATGCATGCACACATCTATTTAAAAAAATACATTGTGAAGCTTATCTGTTTTCTGTCTGACAATTAAAAAGTCATTTATGTTTTTATGGAAATAAGTCTGCATCCTGTCATGCAGTGCAGGATGTTGGTGCTTTGCCAAAAAGGTGGCAGACTGTAGTGCTGTGAATCTGTTGAAGTCCAAACAAATTTGTCTCAAGAAAATCAGTGAAAATACATGCCATTCTGATTGAAGAAATCCAAATTACTTCAATCTATGATTAATTAAATTAGGTTGCTTCAAAATTCATAGCCAGTGCCTGGAATGACCTTGCTTAATGCTATCAGGGCTTTAAATGTCCTCAGAGAACTTGGATTAGCTGACTGAGTACACTGTTAAAGAAAGGATGTCCTATGTGAGTAAGTTGTCCTGAAGGGATAAAACTGGGACATCTCAAATGCCCTGAAGGAAACATATACCTAAATGCATGGGATAAAAGGCAGCTAAGGTATCAGATAAGAATCTTAGAAGTTAAAATTTGAAGATTAGTATTTTATCCAGATTGAGAAATAGAGGATGTCATGTATACATTGCAAATATAACCTGTAAGGAATGCTTATAAAGTATAACATGGTTCAGACTTAATATTTCAAGATGAAGTAATTGATCTGAGATATCACTGTGATTTTTTGAGCTGTAGCAACATAACCTACACAATTCCTGTAATGCTTTTAGAACTGCTAGCTTTGGAAGCTGCAGAGCAAACTGATGGAATTTTCCATGAAAATCGTATAGGTGGAGGTCTGAGAGTGAAGCCACTGCTGCAGCACTGTTCCTGGAGTCAGGGTGGATTGGGTTTTTTTTCTATCCAATCCCAGGAAATTTTCAACCAAGCTTCTGTATATCTTGCACTTGTTCACATGCAGCTTTGGGAGCATATGCTTATGTTTATAGTAGATATAAATACTTATGGAGTCTCGGAAATATTTGAATGACTGTCTGCATCTGTGAACCTGCAAACCTTTAGGGATGGATTTTAACAAGTGTAAATCTGCTTCTAATTCTGATGTGTCTGAACACATGCCATCTCTGCAAAGCCCATGTACACAATTCAATGACTTTGTAGAAAGAGAAGGCTGGCTGCCAAGAAAAATTAACCCTGTGTCTTGTGTCACTTAAGCAGTTTAATTGGCTTTCACACCTAAGGCTGAAATAAAAATGAGCTACTACTTGTCACCATGTTCTGAGAGACTGGTCTCCTTGTAGCGTAACAACATTCATCTGCTTCAGAAGAAATTTATTATAGCAGACTGTGCCCTACTACACTGGAATTCAACTGCCTGACCACAGAACCAAGCTCCCCAGTGCAGTGCAGAGCCCTGGGTCAGCTTCTTACATGCATCTTCCATGTCCAAAATGACCCCGACAGGGATTCTTGTGTGCTGGGTGGTTCCATTCCTTACAGATTGCTTCCTGTCCACGGTCTACAACATAGTTACACTAATGCAACAGTGTACTTTCTTTCCAGATGGCTCTGAAGTGGGTGTCATGGAGCTGATGTTCTGCAGAAATACTGAAACTGAGACTCCAGGATTAGGTATTGTAAAAACTGGGGGGAAGGGGAAAATGAAAAACAAAAAACCCCCAAAACCGAACACACACACACAACCCCCCTCCCCCCCCCCAAAAAAAAAAAAAAAAAAAAAGGGGGGGAAACAAAAAAACAAAGCAAAAAACCCTCAAACAAAACCCAAGAAAACAACCAACTGAAACCCTCCCAGCTGCTAACTCAAGCAGCACCAAAAATGAAAAGGATTCAGTGTGCAAGAAACAAAAACTGAGAGAAAGTGGTAAACAGAGGAAGGATTGAAGGGTAGGCAGCCTGGGGAAATGTGCAATTCCTCTCCAGCTTGAAGAGGCTGTGTGGGAGAAGACTGGAGCCAATACACAGTCCATAGGAGAACAGACATCTCACTTTACATTTACAGAGTGTGGGTATAAATCATGTTTCTTGGATTTTGCCAGTTAAGCAACTCAGCCCCCGAAGGCAGGAGGGTTTCCTCAGCCTCAGTTTTATGACTCTGGTTGAACACTGTTTCATATTTGAGTCCAGTTGAAACCCCTGGGTTAGAGCTAGGCTGTACAGACTTCCAGCCCTGTGTTTTATAAGAAGTGATTTCATCTGTAGGAGCTTCCTGTTGTGCCCTGCCATTAACTGAGAAAGGCCATTCAGGGAAGGAGAAGGATGGTAGGGGGGTGTATCAAGTTAAAATCCAAACAGAAAGAGGTATTGATACCTTGGATAAGTCTGCCAATAAGATCCCCCTTATTACCGAGTCAGGAATGGTGTTTCTTGATATGGTTTACTTTCTTTTCCTGTTTTCCTGTTTCTTCTTGCATCAGGATGCTACTCTTTTCATAACCAAAACCTCAGATATCAGAAGGTAATGTGGGGTCATCACTGGCCCAAATTTTAACAAGTTGCTGGCTCAGTGTTGTCATCAACTCCAAATACTATTTACAAAAAAGGTTTTTCCTGCCAAAAATGTGAATTTCAATTGATCCATGTATCATTATCTACTTAAAAAGGAAAATGAAACAATTCAGTTCATCAAATGTTTTTTGTCTTTTCTATGTTGCTGTTTGTAATTTAGAAATTTTTTCTGAAACACTCCAGGGAGAGGGAGAAGGATAAAGGAATATTTTTTTTACAAGATGGCTCTTAAAATAGGGGGTTAATGAAGTTTGAGATGTCAGCCCATATTATGATGTACCTGGATGTATCACTTATTTCTTAGGGCTCCATTTTCTGGAGCCATATCAATAAAACTGTCTTGATGCTTCCTGCCTATGTTTCTAGCCAAATGTTTTTGGATATTAGTCCGTGCAGAAAGTGTGTATGTTTGGTGTTGGCTTTTATTTTTTTATTAATCAATTCCTGAGGCTCTTAGTCATTGGGAGGATTTGCTCAGAAGGCTGTCTTAAACTTGCTTTTTCATGTTGGTGCTAATGGCTTCCTCATTTTTGTATCATTAATCTAACATTTTTGTGACTGTGACCTACTCTGCTTCCATTTATGACATTTGAATTGATGACTTCCTAATGCCTATTATCCCTTAACAACAGAGAGAAGCATTCCGATAAACAAAAGTTGTCTTTGTGGAACTTTTTATTGCTCCTCTCCCACAGCCTTTATTGTATTTTCATACTTCTGGTGTCAAAGGAGTGTATTTCAAGTTAAGACTTTTTTTTAAGGTATTCATGACGTTGAAGTGAAATACTTCCCTTAGAAATCAGACAGTAGCTCTTACTGGTATGAACATATGCCACAATGTGCTTCCCTGCGCAAGCTGTAGAAAGTTCTTTCAGCAGCCTGAATCTGTGACCTCTGCTCACGTTTCCTCTTCCCTTTTTCCCTGAAAGCACTTATGCTTTTGTTTAAGCCCAAAAGTTTCCCTGGCCTGACCATGCAATACTTTGCATGGGAGTTTGTGAATTTCTGGATTATGAGTGTTGCTTCTTCCTTGGTGACAAAGTGCTTTGCAAATGGTATTGGACTGCTGAGCTTTTGAGGGAGTTTTTTTTTGAGTATCTGAATTTTTTTTAATGGTGCATCATTACTTTCAAAAAAAAAAAGAGATTTATATTTCAGGAGTAATGTCACTGGGATTTATCTGTTCTGATGGAATAACGGTTTTTCAGCTCCAGTTAAGATGTCTGAACTAAGAAAGATGATCAGAATAGAACATGTTTAGTAGAGAAGATTTGTCATTATGAAGCAGGACACATCACACACTTTCACTTCAGGAAATTCACAGATGCTTTAATTTACTTTACATAAAACTTGATGTACTTGTCACATGTATTTCTTCTGGTATTGCTTACTTGAACTATAATCTCCTAGGTCAAGGATTCTTTCTTAACTTGTGTATGTAGAGCTCTTGGTACTGTGGAGCTTGATGTCTTTTGACACCTCTCACCATTACTGTAATACACATCGTCCAAAATAATCAGGGATCTTTTATATATTTTTTTTTAGACAAGCTTGCAGCTGCTTAAGCTCTCTGATTTCCCATTGTTCACATTATTTAGGAACTCTGTCATTAATATTATGACAAATGTAGTTGTATTTGAACATTGCAAGCAAAAGCTTGCAAAGATATATATATATGATGGTTAAGCTTTTGCCATTTCCAAATATATTTTTTCAGACAAAATATTTTTTTCAATTACAAATTTATGTGAACATTATACAGAAATGCAATGCAAATGGAACTTGAGAACTGAAAAGTTATGAGTCTTCCAGAATCTGCGTGCTCATGATAAAGAGAAAGGGTTAAAGGTGTCTGATATACTGCCTGGGAAACATTCCTCTTCTCCAGTGTTTGGAGAAAACAGAAAAGTAAGGTCGTCGTTCTCTTTTTTCCGACTGCAATGAAGTAGTTACTCACTGGGATGAATCCTAAAACACTAGCTGTCATCTAGACCTTATAATGACAAATTCTTAGATCAAAGTAGCAAGTGAGTTGGGGCAATGGTGATTAATGGCTTGAACAAAAATAGATTTTGCAGTGCATTTATAGCTGGCATGTCATGCCCTGATATTTGTTAGGACATTGAAGACTGCGTACCTGTAGGACCTGTTGTGGTCCTTGAGGCTGCAGAAAGATTTAAGAGTTTGTCTGTGAAGATCCCTGTTCAAGGGGAGAATTAAACTGACACGAAGTTTGTACAGCTGCCCCATCCCTTAAAATGACAAAGGTTCACGTCTTAAGCAGCACGACATCTGGTTGCTAAGTATCTGCTCCATAAAAGGGGAATATATTTGTCATCTTGCCCATGTCCTGGGGGGAGTTGTGTAAGTTAAAATGTCATCTTTCTGGGTGCATTGTTGGTCACCTCTCATGATGGAGTGTCACACCAAAGAGCAAAGCTAAGATCTAAGGAGCTGGAATGTAATGATATCATTACGTTTTCTTTTTCTGAATACCATAAACTGAAACAGGAATACTGTTTTATTATTTCATTTGGCATGCAACAGAATACAGAGTGCTAAGTTTAATGGGCTGTATAGGCCCATGTGAATATATGCTTGTAAGTATGATGTGTCTGTATGAAGTAGATACAGGCAAGTAGCAATAAGTGGAATTTGCTTCATGTAAGCACAAGTAACAAGATACCAGCATGAGCTGGTAGTTTCTAATAGTCCTTTTATATGCATTTCAAGTATATGTTTACCATGAGAGATATGCCGTATCCATAAACCAGGGCAGAACAAAATGTTGCTTTTCTAAATCCTCCTAGAGCAACTTACAGTGAGGGCTGGATGACAGGAAAAAGAAGAGGTGTAATACATATATGAGTGGATGTGCTTATGTCTTGGTGGGGGTTATGATTTAAGAGTTTGTGAGAATACAGTTGCTTGCCTCTGCTTTGAATCTGTGTCTGTATGTATTACAATTCACTGTAATTAGCTTGATAAGGGGAAAAGACTCAGAGGAGAATAATTGAACTGCTTTGATTCAATGCTTTTCTGTTTTGAGAAATTTCTGGAAAGCTCTGGGAGTTTGTCATGTCTTGTGAAATTTATCTACTGAGAAACAGATTTGACTGTTACTCACTGGACATGTGCTTGACCAGTCTTTTGCTGTTCCTGTGTGCCTGTACAGTAGGATCAGGCTGTTCTACCTCTCTTCTAACTTGTTTTTCTCCTTCAAACTGGCATGATTCTTAGGGATTATATTAAGTGTTTTGTATTAAAATACCACTCAAGTGTGGACAGATTTCCCAGCATGTTTGACATGTATTCAAGGGCTTCAGTTTTCTCCTGACAAAGTTACCTCACCTTGGCTTTGATTACTGCCCTGAATTTTAGAAGCCAAGTGTGGGATTTGGCTCTACCTGTGCCTAATCAAATGTGGATTACTGGTGCTGATCCTTTATTACAAAGGGTAGGGACGGTAGTTGTGTTTTTATTGAAAAAAGATCCTTCCTTTCGCTTACTGGTCATCGGTTTAAGTCAATGTCTTGGAGGCTGCTTGTAGTTCATTAGTGTGGTATTACACATATCATTATAAATTCATTGAGATATTAATGGTATTCCTCCTAGTTGAGATTGTAATGGTAGCATTTTGCAGCTCAAAACATATATGCAAAAATATTTGGTGAGCAAAGTTGAGGATTAAGAATCATGATGCGTAGTACAATAACAATAAGGTCAAACCTTGGCTACTAAGTTTGGTCTTTTTCTTAACTTTATGTTATTACCAGATGTAGTGCATTTTCTTTCTAGACTGCCCTTTTGTGAAAATCTTCTACAACACTTCTGTATGTAGTATTATATGTGATTAGTATACGGTGCACTGCAGATGAAACCTTGAGAACAGGCACAGCAAGCCTAAAGAGTTGTTTGTGCATGAAAAGCAAAGGACAAAACCTAAAGGATCCAAGCATGGCTGTGCAGAGAAGCCTTTTATGATTTTTACAGTAGAATGCTATTATTGCTGTTTGACACTAATCTATACAGAAGTCCAACTGCTAAATTTTGGACTTCTTGGAAAGATGATTTTTCTTACTGGTGAAGCTGAAAATACAGCACATCTGCATACACAGTCCGTTTTTCTTCAGTGGCATCCAAGCAGTACAATTCTCCAAGTTTCTAAACATCAACCAAATATAAGCATGTCATACCTCAGTCTACTAGGGGGAGTTTCTTATATCAAAGCAACTGGGGGGAGAGCAGGGACATAGAAAGAATCTAAGTGTAAACACCATGTTTTTTGTAGAACTTGATGGATTCTGGCTGACTTTAGTTTGTTATTAAAAGTTGTTAGCTAGAGATAGTAAGTAACGTTTTACAGGTGCTCAAAATGTCTCTTCTCCAGCCTCTAGTTACAAAAGGGAAAATACAGGGAGGGTGGGGAATTTAAAGCATGAGCTTTGGTTTAAGAAAAAAAAGCCAGTCTCAGCATCTCAGCAGTTGAGCTATATGTCAGCTTTTCTTTCTTTGACTACAGGAGCTGCTTGTGAATGAGACCTGAGTGTTTTTGCCTTCAGATAATTTCTTCAAGAGGTCTTTCCTTTCTCATTGCTCTGTGGTTCTAGTGTGCATGCTTTTGTACTCTCTTTCTTCCCCTTATTTAGATGTGTGGTGGTAGGTATGGCACAGTGAACACTGTGCCACTCTGTATTATTCTGCAAGGTCAGCACCTGATAGCTGCTTGGAAAAAAGTGCATTCACTTTTATGTTTAATTTACCATTGTTCCTTGCCTTGTTCCTTGTTCCACTTTCATCTTAATGTTTTTGTTTTCATCTCTCCTTCTGTTATAATAACATTTGCCCTTTCATTACTTTCTTCTCATACATATCTCTCTTCTGTAATAGTAATATTACATCCTATCCACCACCCATCGATCTCCTTCCTCTTCTATCTTTCACTATTTCTTCCAGCCATCTATCCTTACCCTTGTGACTTCTTTAGCTCTTTAGCACCATCTATAATGCAGGAGTTGTGTGATCACCTCCGACTAGTGTTCCAACAGGAGGTGCTGTCGTCCTGCTTTCCTCCTCACCCACAGCACCTCTGTTTTGTGCTTGCACAAGTGCATTGCATGCCCTCATACCTAGAAAGGCCATCATGTGTGAAGGAGCATTCTGTGCTGTTATGGATCTCTGAAGAGGCTTTCTTGGACAAACACGGAAGTCAGGGTATCTCCAAAATCTTGGGACAGTGGGTGTTAGTCAAGTAGACAGACGGGGAATTAGCAGTTGTTTTAAAGAGGGGAAGGAATTAAAACTGTGACTGTTTGTGCACTGGAGATCCCACTTTAGATATGAGCTAGATGGCAGGCTAAAATATTGAATCTGCTATTAGTGTGTCCCAAGGCCTTCTGCTGCAACAAGAGTCTGGTCTTGTGTGAGACAAGATATTATATGCTGTTGAGAGGGAAATAGAAAGGATCTACAGTACATTGGACTAGATAAATGGTTAAAACTGAGCGTGCTAGTGCACTGTAATGGTTTTAGCCAGGAACTAATGAACATTGCCAAAAGAGACGTTACAGTCATTGAACAAGTGGAGGGAATGAGGGAAGTATGCCTCCTGATTTGAGGGAGATACAGTCCTTGCTGTTTTGTCTTGCTGCGATGCATAAACCTACTACTACATGCTTATGGACCATGTGAGACCTTTCTGCAGTTAACAGTGAAATTAAAAAAAAAAAAAATTCCTTCAGTCCTCACAGAACATTATTAATATTATTATCAGCATGAGACAACGTAGTATTTATTGAGAATACTGGTCATCTTGTGAAGTCATCAGACTCTATATAAAACCCAAATAAAGTTTCATAGAAGTTTGGTGTTGCCAATCCCAAGTGTGCAATGAGAATGAGTCACATCTTCCAAGATTTGCTTTAAAAATCAGAGGTTTATTTTTAATTGGGTTTCATTTTTATTTGCCTTTTTATTTCAAAGCTGATTCATTTTTTCCACTGTTACCAATGCTTACACCCCTCTTTTTTTTTATTCTTTTTTAAGAAAGGGACTCTTAACAAGAGTACCAAATATTTCAGGACATGTAACAAAGTTATGTAATTGCTGCCAAGTCATGTTGGCGGGCAATTATTGAATAATCCCACTTTAGTGGAAGGGAGGAGTAGGAGGTTGTAGAATAAAATAAGATTATGCTAAAGTTTCATGTGTGCTGTTTTGAGTAACCAACAATGACATACTAGAGAAGAGTGCTGTCACTGAAACAATATGCTTTGATTTTGTACGCAGTCCTAAATAATCTTGTTACAAAAAAATTGTCTAGTATTTCTAGATATGTGGCAATTTGTCCAAACTAGTTTACTTTTCAGTGTTGTCTTTTACCCCTCATCCCTTCACTTTTGTAAAAAACAAATTAGGAGATCAAGTAAGTCTTAACTCTATATATAAACACAAAGCACTAAAGAGGAAGAATTATATATATTTCTTCCATAATCTTTAGTTCTCCATGAGGAATTATCTGACATAACTGCAAACTTCATCAGATAAAAATCTGTTCCTAATGATTCTGGATGTATTTTTTTTTTTTCCTAAATAAAACTCCTTCTATCAAGTATCTTTACTAGGATGTGCTTGAAAAATTCTGTTAGAAGTTCTGTGCAGATCCCAGTTGTGGCATACTGACACAGCATATCCCAAAGTGAGTGGCTGCAGATTAGAAAGGTTCCTCTTTCAGGCTATGGGCCTTTTGCTTTTATAATAGGAAGAGGGACTTTTTTTGTCTTCATAAGGAGGTTGATTTAAATTTTGAGCAATTAGTCTGATTTTAGTGGACAGTAGGTACTTGTAATGGTAGCAGCAGCATTCTAAATGTTTTTATTCCATATCCAGTTTGGTCTTGTAGATGACTTTTGAGCTAAATATAAAGTCCCAAACTAGCTCCCTATTTGTATGTCTTTAAAAAAAAAGTCTTTTGTATCAGAACAAATTCAGCTGTGATGAAATCAAGCGTTATGGAAAGATGGGACACTTACTTTTGCAAAACTTAAATTTAGCCTCCCATTTAGATTTTTCCTGATACACTGTGTTAGTTCTGTGGGGAGTATTTCTCTTGGTCAAAGACAGATAAGTAGTTTAAAACAAATTTCAGGACAGATATAGTAAAATATATAAGACTTTCTGTGAATTGATGACTCTCTCTTTTTTTGTGGTTTTGTTACCTCAAATTAAGGTGGCACAAGCTACCGCCTGTCTGCATCACTTCTGCATAGCCTGGAGAGGTATCATTCACCAATGGGAGTGAAGTAGCTTTATGGGACAAGACATATTTCTAAGCAGCTCGAGTTCCAACTCAGACCTTGCACCAAGTCAAAAAGGAGCTTGTGAGAACATTCCCTTTGCTAGATCTATTGTGCAGAACTTTCTATTCTGACGAACTAACTGTAGAAGAGAAACATGCTTCTGGGTAAGTAATTCCATGTGGAGGTTGAAATCTGTCTTTCAACTGACTGTATAATAGACACTGTATGCTTGCTCCAGCTGTAGGGAAGGAGAAATACCGGCACTGTTTAGCTGATTTATTTTTAATAGCAATCCATTAGTGAAAGCTGTAGTTTAGGAACTGAGCAGTCAAATTGGGAAGTACTAGCACTGTAGGTGACTGTGATCTGGTTTTTTAAAATACTTTTTATCTTCAGGTAAACTGTGACAGAGAAATACAAATGCCAAAATCAGCATTTGAACTTTATCTTTTTTTTTCCCTTGCTCAGATGGTAATTGTGACATTTTCTAAGGGAAGGTTATAAGTAAAACTTGTTAGTAAGCCCATTGAAAGAATATATTTCTTAAATATGAAAATAATTTATTCTTATTTGTGAACATACTGATGAGTCACTGTAAAAAAATTAATGCTGGATTATAATATGTCTTTGATTTCCTTTTATCATTTTGCTGCTAAATCCTGTTGACTGATATTATGTAATAGTTTCAATAAGCATAAATAGTAGTAGCATTTGAAACAGGGAATGCCTTCATGTGCATTTTAAAGAACAACTTTAAATTTTTAAGCTTCTGAAATGTTAATGTGCTGCAGATTATACTGTATATTGCTTAACTGCAATGTTAAAAGTGTGCATGATGCATTCAAAAAGTTCCTCTTAGGATGCCTTGCTAGGTCAAAAACATAAATGCTCTCTGTTTATAGTTAGATGATTAGCTTGGAGAAAACATTTTTAATTTTTTTTTTTTTTAATGCAAGGCAACCTTAACTGGAGGAATGTCACTGGTAGTTTTTTCAGATGTTGAAATAAATATATATAATATAATAATAGAGTGCTCATTTGCTATGAATTGAATGTTACAAAATACTTTCTGCTGTATGTAAGTATGATCATCCTTGTGCTGTGGTAAATTCCATTTCATAGGATTCCATTGCTTTTAAAATTACTACGTTTTTCTCTCTCTTTTTTTTAACTAAAAGTGATGGGTATCCAATGACCATAATTTTTGGTTACCGTCACCTTATTTAACTTTCTAAAGACAATAAAGTGGCCTGGAGAGGTGTTTTTGTAAGGCAGAGTTTAAGATTAGTGCAGTATTTAGCTTAGTCTAGCTGAATTGATTAGATTTCGGCAAATTAGATTGCACGTTTGTACGTGCTTCAGGACTGCAAATAGAGCTACTTCATAAACATTTATTCCTTGTTCTCCTTCTCTCCTTGTACGTGTCTGTGACACTGTTTCTATGTTTTGTTTGGTGATCATAATTTTACACCTTGGGTGCTGTATTCTTTGTGGTAGGGAAATGCTTTCTGATTTTTCTAGACTTTGCTTCTCTTTGTCATTTTGTATGTTCAGATACAGTCACCACAATTATTTGTTGTGCTGCACAGAAATAGATGTTGTAGAAGGTTTTAACAGAGAAGCCTGAAAGAAATCTGGTGGCTTGTTGTTCCTGTTCCTGACTTATTTGATTGCAGTGATCTGTACTTAAAAATATTAATTCTGTCTGAAGTTGGAGCAGTCCACACCTTCCATGCTGCCTTCAGGATGCTTTGTTAAACATCATTAGATATAACTTCTGTGCTGCCATTATCATGGTAATGTTTAGATTCACATTTGGTTTTTGTTTTCTGGTGTGGCTCATCTGACAACCCATGTAATGGGCCACTCTGCTGTGCATGGTGTGCAGCAAATGGCTACTGGGCAGAGCACAGAGCCTAAAGATCTTGAGCTGTTCCTGACTCCTAGGGAACATGGCATAAGCAATGGGCAGTCCATGCTGGCCAGGCATCATCTATCTGCAGCTCTTGGCTAGCAGATAGCAAGCCAAACTGGCACAATCCTGGCAAAATGGTTTACAAGCTGAGAGAGAGAAGTGAGAGTCCAAAATCTGGTATCAAGCCTTTGGAGACGGTTGCAATGTGATGAAAACAAAAGAGAAAATTCTGTTCATTCAGACAGAGTAAAAAAAAACCAAACAAACAAAGCAAAAAGAAAATTACAGCCAACCAAACAAAAAATAAACCTGCCAAACTCAAACAATGAAAAAAATCCCAGTTTTAACCCATCAAAACTGGTTTATACAGAACATGTAGCTCTGTAACACCAAGAGAGATAACCTGCTGAGATGGGAAACCCAATAAAACTTGGAAACTTGTGGACCAAATGGTACAAATTTTGGCAAGAGCCAACCAACGCAAATGCTAGCAGATGAGTAAAAACTTCCAGGCCTTGCAGGGGCAGTCAGTGACTGCCCCTGACCCTGCTTTCAAGGAAGCAGGCACAGGGCTCTGAGTCATAGGGACAAGAGGCAGCAGTGGGAGTCAGAAAGGGTCCTGAAAAGGAAATGGTTGAACAGAACTCTGAATTTGTGGTAGATGTCTGGGTAAAGAAGGGTAATCTCTGAGTACAGAAGTACCCTGCCATCACTTTCCCAATGATATCTCCTGAAGATAGGAACTTAAAAAGGAAAGATGAAATCAGCTTTACAGGTAAGCAAGAATTTCTGTGGTGGGCACTTGTAATGAATAGTGTGCAAATAAAATTTATGTCAAAGGTTTGCATTTACATAGGTGAATATTCCAGATACATGTATGGATTTCTTGATTTTGCAAACAGATATTTGGATTTGTTCAGTACTTGAACATTTGGCCTTGGTGGGGAAAATGCTTTTATGTGCTTTAATACTAAAATGCTTTGAGCAAAGTTTAAAATTATTATATCCTATAGCTGAGAGAACATGGAGATCTTTTGGAATGACTTATTCAAATATCCCTATGGTTGATGGTGTATCATATTTTAATAAATTCAGGAAAGATTCGTCCTAAGCTGTTTCTGTCCAGTACTGCTTTAAAGAAACAGGAAAATATAATCATTTCATCACTTAAAGCTGTTTAAACCTTCAGGGGAAAAAGGGTTACTACTTAAATTTCAGATGAAAGGAGTGTTTTGTGAATTCATCTGTGTCATGTATTCATACCTGAATTAAAATGAGCCATGATGTACTGCACTTTCTCGGGAACATTACATAAACTTCCTTGTTCTACACCATGCACAAGTTTGAAATGTGCGTACAGAACTGAAAGAAACTTTGCAGCAGTTTCTCCACAAGCAGGAAGCTTAATATTTACACAACAATTAATAGAGTAAAGAACACAGAGACAAGCAGGACTCTCTCCTACAAAACTTGGTTTAACTGGTAAAAGAAGGTAGGATCTATCTGAACAACGACTTTCTTTTTAGTAGGACCTGCACAGTTGGGGATGGCTTTGGCTTGAATTCTGCAGAACCTTGTTGGCCAAGGTTTGGAGTTGTGCAATTAAACAAGGGATTGTTTTTATATATGTTATATTTGGAACAGTTTTCTCCTACTTTAATTTCTGGGATTTTGATCGCAGAAAACTACTTTCAGTAGTGTTTCGGTGAGACTCTAAAGAAGATTAGTTGAGGAAAAAAATACTGAGACAGCTTGCTTTGCAATAGATAAGGAGTTTCTTTATGTATGATTAACTTATATGTCCCTCTGATTCTTTGCTGTCATATTTATTTGTTTGTATTGAGTGCTTTTAGTAAGAATTTTGTCCTCTCTGTGGGCAAATAAGTAAAGGGAAGCAAGAATGCATTGACCTTAGTGCAACCAGAAAGGGACAAGAGGGGACAGGGATAGTACACTTACTATTTCTTGTTACTATCTGATCTACAGGGCTAATAGTATTATCTGACAATAAAACTTGGCAGTTTTCAATTGAAGCACAAAGTTTTCAGGAATTTTTTCAACATCCTTCCTGTGAGGATTCAGGAAGATGTTGTTTTTCCCTAAGTTCTGTGGGTAGTCACATATGCTACCTACAAAGAATATTTGACAGAAAGACTTGCTTATCTTCATACCCCTGGAGGAAACTTGTCGATTAAAAGGGAGCTGGAGTACTGAGACTGCTAAATGTTTTGGTTTTGAGAGCAGGCATTTTGCTTTTTTATCCTGGTGGTCTTTTTCACTGCTCCAGTGTTGTAGGAGACCAGGTATGTGTAGGTGGTAGGTATGGCATGAGCTTTAGACATAGGATGCTCCTTTCATGGGCTTGTCAGAGTTTCTGTTAGGTTGTTGAAATCCCTCTGAGGATAAGGACTGATTATTTGCAACACTTCAGAAGGGTACATTACTAAATCCAAGATTAGGTGGATAAGCTTAGGAGACTGTTCCATATACAAACAGTCTACGAAAATATCAAAAATGCCCTCGAAGTGTTGTGAATTCTTCAGAGTGGATAGCATCAGGTAACCTTAATTGGGTAATGGTCTGCAAGTTTTTCTTCATTCAAGCTTATATGCCCTCAAGTTACTTATAATAACTGTTTGCTGAAGTGACTTGAAATTTAAAACAATAATAAAAATTTAAAGTAGGCAGGAAAAACTTCAGCTAATAGGCTGACAAATTAAAAATTACTGAGGAACATCTTGCAGTAAGAAGTAGTGTGCAAACCTGTTGCTTATTGTAGTGATGGAAACCAGACAGTGAAGTTCAGTTTATACTATGAAACCAAATTTAATTTTGTAGTCTTTGTGATTGAAATCTGTTTCATTAGGTAATTTCATTAACAGTTACTACCAAAGAGAAATGTCTTTCACGTTTCAAAGGGCTGTGTTCCCCAAATAACTTATATACACCCTGCAGGCATAAATCCAAACCAATGTCCAGCGTTCCTTGATAAAGTAGATTGCTTTGTTTGAGGAGGTAATGACTGGTGTAACAGTGATAAGTGCAGTTATCCACAAGCGATGCAGCATCTCACCAGCATTAACACAGGGTATTTCCTGTATGTTATTTCCAAAGCCCACCTGCTGACCATCTGGATCTTCATGTCCATAAAGAACTTCATTGGGTATTGCTTTCTTTTTTAGCACCCTGCTTGTATGGGTGTGCTTGTGTGGTACTAGTATAAAAAGAGAGGACAGAAAATTTCTTTTTGAACTCTTCCCCTTTGTCACTGTACAAAAATACATGCATTGTTCAATGTCAGGACATTTGCTCAATGCTAACAAATGCCCAAGTTTGTCTTACCACATCTTGCTCCTTCTTACCTGTATTTCTTGTTCTTGTTCAGTAAAGCACACAGTCCTACCTTTCACCATATTACACAAAACCACAATATTGCTTAACGACTTGGAATGGTGTGTGCCCGAAGCCTATAAATAGTCTGTTTTGATTGATTGAGAAAAGGCTAATACAATTAAAACCCCAAAACAAAACACTGCCCCCTGAAAACCCTAAACTTGTCATATAGTTCTGCAGTTGTGTTCAATTTAGAATACTTTATTCATTCTTGTTATATATCCTTATATGTAATATGTAAATTTAAAATGGAATTATAACTATTGCAGGCTCTGGAGAATTAAATTACTTTTATGTTACTTAAGATTACTTAGGGATACAGTTCTACAGTGTTCTTAGGAAAGTAGTTCTTGTTGATGTACCAGGAGGCCTTCATGAAACTAGACTTAAAGGGGAGAATGCAGCAGTTAAAGCAAGAGGCTAAGTCAGCTGCAGGTCAACTTTTCCTTTAAGAAGTGTGATATATTTGTAAAGCAACATCCAATTTACTTTAAAATTACTTTGAAATAAAGATGTGTAAAGATACAGTTTTGTCTAAATTCCTTGGCTTTTTAGGTTGGGGATTTTGTTTTTTGGGGTTAGGGTTTTTTGTTTGGTTGGTTGTTTTTTTTTTTGGTAGCTCATGTCTTCAGGGTAGATGCCAAATTAGAATTCTCAAAAGGTGGCTAGTTCCTGATCTTAGTATTTTTTGGCAATGCTTCCAGGCCTTGCTATCATGTTGATTCATGTGCTTTGTCTCCAGTGTAAAAATTAATCAGGTTTTTTTTATATTAAAAACGGCTCTTTAGAGACTTGAGATACTATATATTAATGTCTGTCATGGTGTTGTGGTCGCACACCTGAAAGAGGTAGAAATGCCAATAATAGGTCTAAAAAACAGTTCTGAAATGGTCTTTGAAAAGCTAGTGCCAACTTCCTGAAATGACAAGTAGTAGCACAGCAGAACATGAAAGCACACGAAAAGACAGTAATTCAATGTTTAAAGCTTTTGAAAAGATTGAGGAATAAGGATAGATTCAATCCTATGGTTTAACTGAAAAGCAATTTATATGCTTATGTGATTTTGATGGTGCTGAAAGAGTAGCTGTTCAGCCAGTAAAAGATGTAGGGAATATGGGGAGGTAAAGGAGTAGGGTGTCCATCTCTCTTTTCCAGTCTGTTTGTAGCTTATGGTATGTGCTAAGCTTAAAGACAAGTGACCAGGTTTTACAATGTTCCCTGTGAATGTTGTTCTTTATCTTTGAATTTTTATCTTGTAATTCTGGTTTTGTTGGAAACTTTGCTGCTTGGTGCACTGGAATGAGGAGTTGGCCTCTGAAGTGGTATATTGTATTTCTGGTGCTTTAAAACCAAAGGCTGATCACCATCTCCACTGCCTATCAGCTGCATAATGTGCTGTAGGTCACACTGTCACAGGCACATGCTTCAGCTCAAAGTGCCATGGCTGGCTTGCTCAGCCTTTATTTTTTACTTGTGTGATTCCTCTGAGGCTGGTGAAATTAATCTAATGGACGTGAACATATGTGAGAATAGAAATAGGTTCAGCAATCCACAAAATTTGGTCTTTGTCCAATTTAAATGAAAGATAAGTAAAGTCTGGGCCGGGGGGGCGGGGAGGGGCATTTTCATTTTAGTTCTGCATCTTGAGTGCAAAGGAGTCCATAGGGAGTGAGGTGCATTTCTGATTAAATAGAACTCCAGTTATTGAACAAAATTAATCAGCTTTTCACTGAGCATACTCAATAGTAAAGGATATACTTTAAGATCAGCAGTGTTAGAGACATGATTACTCTGTGGCTCTGTGCTCTTTAGATTTTTATATTATTGTAATTATAACATTTAAAATACATTTTATAAGTTTTAATATTAAAAATACTATTGAAACACAAATGAAACTGATATTGAACACATGAAAATAGGCTGCACTCAGTTATTTCATTACTTTCTGATCTTCCTTTAAAAGTCCTAAGCTATTTGGTCCTCCTGGCTTCCCTTTTGCTTTATTGAATAGAATGCTTCGGATATTGGTTTTCCCAATATTAAACCTTTGGAATACCATTAATTTCTTCCATCTTATAATACCTAACTATACCCCCAGTGTATCAAACTAAGACACACTCTTGGCTTGCAGTATTTACGCCTCAAACATTTGTGGTGCAGTGAGAGGTTCAGATACTAAGTTCCTTTTAAATTAATCTTAGTAATAGCAGTAGGAATGGTGTTCTATGGTTGTGTCTAAGGATCTTAACAACCTCATTAGAATGTTTATTTCAAAACTGTCTATATCAAGTCAACTCACAGATACCTTTCAAACAGGGCTTTCCCTGCAGTGGAGTTACTCAGTGGTTCTGTCGTGGTCACAGGGTTCATAAAGGTGACATCAGATATTCTATTTGGTTGTTGCTGTTCCTTTGTGTGCAGTAACCTTGGAGCTACTTTTAGTGGCATACTCTGTGCATATGTGGCGCTTTGAAACACATTTTGTTACATGAAAGGTCTTTAAGCCAAATGCTTACTTCCAGCAGCTGTAAATGGTATCACTTTCCTGTTTTAGCAGTCTGCTCTTGGGACGTTAAGAGCAGTATCATTTTACTTTTTGAGTTGCTGTTCAAGTTTGGCCATTGAGAAATAGTATCAGATAATGAAAGGGATGGGATCCTATTACAGCCTAATAATAGTAAAACAAGCAAAAAAACCCAGCTAAATAACCCTTTTTCTTCTTCTTTATGAATCCAATTAAATTAAAAGTAAAGCCTTTCTATAATATGATGTGATACTTAAGAGGCTACTAATAGTCTTAATGTTTCAATAATACATTACCAGGATCTGAATAGCTCTTTGAGTTAAAAGGATTGAGCAGTTTTTGTGGACTGGGAGGTGAGCTGATTACAGAAAAACTAACCACAGAACAAACATTAGAACTCTCTAATACTTGGTCTAAATAGGAAATTTTCATCCAGATATATTTAACATGATAAGTCCATAAACCTAGGGGATTTATTTTGCTCATAGTTGGCGGGCTACTTGTAAGATTTGGGAAATCCTTCTGTTACAGCTGTTGCAGAAGTACTTTGAGATGTAGTTACGCAAGTCTAACAAAAATAAGGATCTTGGTACCATATTTGCTTTTTAAAATTAAACAAAGCAAAGACTTCTATTGGAAAGAGAGGAATTGCTTCTTGTAAATCCAGACATCAGGGATTGAAATCCTAGACCCTTAGAACAGGGAAAGTGTAAGAAATATTAGGAAGCATAGCGAAGTTTCTATGAAGTCAGTATTTTGTATCCAATTGTGAGTCATTTTGTGCTTAAAAATTATATAATTCCATTAATTGAGAATGCAAATCCAGGGTGAATTTTAAGGTCTTTCATCAGAATTTTAAAACCATGATACCCTAAGGATTACTTCCCAAGGGAAACATGGACATAAATAATGATGTGACCTCTGCAAAGTTACACAAACTCATAATGAATTGCATCTGGAACAATTGTTCACACCAAAAGGATCAAAAAGCTGAAAGATGGACTTAATGGAAAGGCAGCAAAGCTTCTTAACCTGAGGTATTACAAGGACATTACATGATGGATGTAACAGTTTTGCCATGCTCTGCCCAGAGCCCCTTGCTCTGAGCAGCAGTGCAGCTTCTCTCTGCCAAACATCTTGAGGGGAAGGCTTCCTGCGTCTGTGCCTTCACACCAAGGAAGTCCTTTTCTCACTGACTAAAGGGCAGCTAGGAAGTGTTAAGCTAGTATAGCAAGATAACAGTTAAGTCTCTGGTCTTTGTGTTTATTGCTAGAAGTTGCTAGATAATCTGGGTGTGTTTAACAGTTTCTGCATCATTCTTCATAATTTGATTGGATACCTTCTAAAATTTTGTTAAAACTCTATTTACCCTTTGTCTTAAATGCAGTTCTTCCTTTGCACTTTTGTATTCTGGGTACCCTATTCGTTCACCCTCAGTGTATCTAGATATTGTTCTTCTTTATAATTATTTCAAGGCATTATTTTTTTTAAAATCTAATTGTCACATGAAAGACAGACTCATATTTTGTCTGAGGAAATCGTATGTCTGGGTTTTTCTCAAGTTTCCTTAAATTAATTAAACTGAATGTCAGTACGGTGCATCTCACAATTTTGTGTGAATAGCTATTAAGTTTTAAATACACACCCTTTCATATTCCTAATATTTTCTGAATATATAATCTTCAAACACACCTTGTCCTTGATGTTAAGAGTTTCTTGCTTTATTTCTTTTTGAGTTCCATCTGAAATTTTTTTCATTGAAAATTCTTTTCCCAAAATCTTTCCCCTATAAAATGATCTTTCCATAACCTTTTAAATTGAAGCCTTTTATTTCCTGCCCCATCACACCTTTTTTTTAGATTGTGTTTCAGCGGAGAGTCTTCTCTCCCAGGGTGAGAGAAATTCCAAACATATTTGTTAAAAATGCCACCGGGACTGAGTCTGAGGCTGCCACTCAACTGTTTTCCATTTGAGTTCATTTTGTATGGACTTCTTTCCCTTCCACTCAGTCTTGACTGAGGGAGACCTCAATGCAGTTTACAACTTCCTTGTGAGGGGAAGCAGAGGAGGGGGGCAGGCATCTCTTCTTTGTGGTGCGCAGTGACAGGAACTGAGGGAATGGCCTGAAGTTGCATCAGGGGAGGTTTAGGTTGGATATTAGAAAAAGATTCTTCACCCGGGGGGTAGTTGGGCCCTGGAACAGGCTCCTCAGGGCAGTGGTCACAGCACCATGCCTGACAGAGTTCAAGAAGCATTTTGATGATACTCTCAGGCACATAGTGTGACTCTTGGGGATGGTCCTGAGCAGGGACAAGGGTTGGACTTGATGATCCTTGTGGGTCCCTTCCAACTTGGCATATTCTGTGATTCTGTGACTATGTGGGCACAAAGATCAGAAACTTGATTTTGTTAGCAGATTTGTCTTTTTCCTTCATGCCTGTCTTTGAGAGATGTGGAATTGGACTTGGCAATCTGTCAGAGGGGATGTGCCAGACTGCATTTT
Organism: Pachyramphus minor; assembly: GCA_013397135.1. Taxonomy (NCBI): domain Eukaryota; kingdom Metazoa; phylum Chordata; class Aves; order Passeriformes; family Tyrannidae; genus Pachyramphus; species Pachyramphus minor. The sequence continues at coordinate 842,063 of VYXB01003352.1, read as the reverse complement.
TCTGTCTGTAGCCGGAGATCAGCGTGTTGGCTCAGGCTCCCCAAATCCAAAAGTTGCTGCAGTGTTGGTGGGATGGTGCCCAAGTCCCAGCTTTCCACTGCCCCTGATGGATGCTCTTCCAACAGGGATGATGTTGTGTGCTATTGTTGGGCATCCCTGTCAGAGGCTGTTGATGCCTCTGAATAAGACTCTGTGCGAGGAGAGTACTCTCTCTTTTCGAAATGAGCTCCTGTCTTGCTGGGCATCTGCCCAGGTCATTTGCTTAAGCTGTGCAATCTCTGTGTGACTGAAGAAGTCTGGAGCAGGACCTGCTGAGGCAAAGCTGAGGTTGGAATAATGAAACTCATGAGAGTGAGGAAGTAGCTAAAATATTGTCTTGCCATCTTTTTGATGAAATTGAAAATTTGAGGAAATATTCAATTAATATTTTGTTAAAATATTCCCACTCTTTCTGTTTTTTATGATTATTTATTGCTTGCGTAATGTCCTTTAGTATCTGTAGATGAGTGATGTCTGAGATGCTGAATTAAAAAAATTAATAAAATCATTTTTCATAATTGTCTTTTCTCCCTCAAGCAATGGAAATATATTTGCTCAAAAGAACAAAAACATAGCAATTTTTAAGAATTTTATTTCCACTTAAGGCACCTTTGCTATAGATCAGTGAATTTTTAAAATTAGAATCAATCTGTGTTTAATTTCAGTTTATCATTAGAATGTTTTCACTCAGCTGGAAACTTCCAAGCTAGAGGAACAGACCTCCACTGTTACAGCCTGCCTGTTTTTTCATATATTAACATTTAATATTTTTGCTTCTGTTTGAGCTCCAAAGTCAATTCAAGGCTTCTTAGCAAAAGCAGATTTTGTCCAATGTGAGTAAAAGATCATAATCCTCAGTATGAAGTGTTCTTTCTGAAGTGTCAACAAAATGTATTTTGGCATAGAGGCCAGGTTGTTGAAAGCTGAGGGTTTGCAAGAGGCTACTGTAGAGGTAAAAGCAGCCTCAAGTGGGATGTCAGGGCCATGGGGAGCAAAGGCAGGGAAGCGAGACAATTCAGTGAGTGGGAAAGGGCATGCAGGAGTCTTTCAGCAGGGAGATCTGGTGAGGAGGAGGAAGAATCATCTTTCTCAGTCTTCCTTCCCCTCTTGTCCCTTATCCTCTTTCACTTGCTGTCTTGATAGAACATTTCCTCCTGACTGTATTATCCTGCCTCATGGGAATAGATAAGTCAGGGGCTGCTCATGGGGCAGGAAATTAAGGGGCTAAAGATGCTCCTGCTCCTGGGGGAGGATCAGGCAGCAGCCCCTGGGAATAGGTTTTGTGTTCATGCTGCTGCTAAGGTGTTGGGAGAAAGGCAGCAGTGTCAAGTGGAGGGTGAGGGGGAAGGCTCTTGGATAGGAAAATATTCCTTCAGCTGTCCCTGACAGCTGCATGCTTTGTCTGCTGGTTGGCTTTGCGGGACAAGACTCTGCTTTACTGAATTTTGTTTGTACCAAACCAGAGATAATCTGCTATTTATAATCATCTTTATAAATTCTCTAACTCACCAACAACAGAATTTAAGATAGAAAATGTAATACTTACTTTGATCCTCTGCATTCTGTCCAGTCAGGAGCAGGAGCTGTGGGAACATGGAAGGATTTAAACATCTAGCACTGGAATCTGAAAGGTGCCAAGTATCCCAGGGCTGAGTGCCCTCAATTCCCATCAGTTGCAAGTTACACTGTAATGTGAGTTAATGGATTATGAGCAGAGAGCAGTGGGATTCAGCTGTTAGTCTGAGTTTCTGCACATAGTCTGTGTAGGAAGGGTTGGTTATACTAGAGAGAAAACAGATATGTGTGTCTAGAGGAAAAAGTTCAAGGAGAGGATCCTCATTTTTTTTCCCAAGTTGTGGTGTGTTCCTATCACTGGAGCAGCACTTTACTTGACATGGTGAAGCACTTTACTTGGTGAGGAAGATGAAGCATGGAACTTCCTTATTCCTTCCCAGTTTGAGTGTTTTTGCAAATATGAGGAGAAAATAAGGTAAGCATCTTGGTGTGACAACTGTTGTATCCAGGATATGGGACTGGAGTCAACTGCTGCTCTGTTTATCTCTTGTGCCACAGCAGGGAGACACTCTCCTCTGCCTCTGTTCATTGCCAGCAGAACTAGGGTGGGCAGGAGGAAACTCAACTCTCTTTTGTCTTTTTTTCGAGCAAGGCTTTGATTCAAAACTTACTATATAAAATATTTTCCATTAAACCTATGGATTCCATACTGACAAGTAGCAACTGATTACTAAAGAATAACCATTTCTCAAGCATTAAAGTTGCTATTCAGTTATTCTTTTGTCTCCATGGCTACTTTAAGTGTAACAACAAAGCAGTAGGTGATGTTGTCAGCCAAAAAATCAGTAATGTTCAAGTGATTGTTGATAGCAACAAAGTGGATGCCAGCACAATGTCACTTACAGCCAGTAATAGATACTGCACTTATGGCTGTAGAATAACATCATGGGACATTTTGAAGCAGAAAATATACCAGAAAAATAAGGTTGATGCAATTGGCAGCTTGTATAAATTGTACATGAAGTACTACTTTAAAATTCAACGGGAAACCGTGGTTTACCATCTCTGATGGTATGAATTGTATGAAAAGTGAAGACCTCCTTGTATGTACAATATGTGCCACCTGGAGAAGAGCTCAAGCTTTTTTCTCAGTTTCTTGATGGAACAGAGAACAGGAATCACTTTAGAAAAGTGAGGTCCATTCCTAAAGAGGATAAAAGTTAAAGTTCTCATCTGACTTTGTTCATCTGAAAAGGGAAATATGTTAACAAAGAAAGGGCAGTGCTTTTCTTACAAATAATAAAATAAAAATTAGTCTGGGGGGAATTATCATCAGGTTTAGATATCATCACATGGTGAGCAGGGGTTTGGATATTTTTCTGATGTATAAAATTGAAAATAATTCATGTGGGAATAGCCATGAGAAAATCAGACTGAAAGCTGCTGGAACTAGTGCTGGAAACCAACTATGCGAGAAAAATTTCAAGAAAGGATGATTGATGCTAAAGCAAGGAGAATAGGAATTATAGTAGGTTTTATGTAGTTGAGACATGCTAAAGGAGGAAATTCATTCTTAAAAGTAGTGACAGATGATTTAATGAAAATAAAACTCTTATTTTATGTAATTAGTGTCTGATATTTGACAAATCTATATGAACTGTTGGTGCTGGATGTACTGTGGGAATTCTGCCTCTTAATATGTATGTATGCATGCTGTCAGTGCAGCGTGTACCAAGACACCTTTTGGTATCTTAAATTAGCTGAATTTGAGTGCCACTTTTTCCAGTTACTGTATAATGTTAGTTCTCGATATTTTGTAAAAGTGTCATCTCATTTATTGAATACGGGGTTTCTGAGTGTTTGAACTGTCTGTTATCCAAGAAGGCTTTTCTCCTCTATGAGAAAGACGGAGAATAGAAAGTGCAACCAGTTGTTCTTCAGATCTGATTTGACAGCATCATCTTTTAATGCAGGCAAACAGAACAGTTTCATTCACTGGCAACAGCATAGGATACCATCTGATGTCCGGTTTAGACTTCAGAGAACTGGACAGATACCCATGTGGTCTTTGGTTACTCATGGATCCAGTTATATTTGTTTGTGTCCGTCCTTAATGAAGATAACATTAGTGTATTTTATTTGTTCTATTCTAATAATTTAGCTGCTTGCACTATGGAACACATCCACCTCTTGACAAAAGTTAATTTCCATTTTCATTTTAATTTGTCTCAGATATCAGAGATTTCTGAGCAGTCTTTTGGTTCTCAAAGTCTGTAGATGAACCCAAAGCATTCATGTAATTCAAATAAAATGAGAGAGTTATTGACACTCCCAGTTAATTAGACTTAAAACTCTTAATGAAACTGAAATTCTAACCTACATCATCCTCAGCCTTTCATATGTTGACTTGTTGTATGACAAAACTTAGGCTGAGATCTTATAGCATTTATTCCTTTGTTTGTTTATGGCTTTTTCTGCTGTACAGTTTGACAGCAGATCTGCTTAAGGGAGTGATACAGCCACTGCTCAGATTGACACTGGAACATTTCAAATAGCACTGTTACAAGCTATTTATTACTTGGTGTTAACAGCTTCATAGCTGTCCTGTGAAAAGTTCAATATTAGTTTGAATGAACTAATGAAACTTCTGTCTTGGATATTTCCTCCTCTGTTTTTTTAAAGCTTATTCCAACATGTACCTTTCAAAACATGGACTACTTCAGGAAACTGTCTTTGTGGAAAGCACTTGTGGCTCTCTGCAAGGGATCTCTTCCAGATCAGTGCTTGAATTTATTTTGTGTTAAGCTGCAATGATGAAATGGGGAATGATTTACAGGAGCAGGTTCTTGGGACAAGCTGCCATGGGTGGGGTGGGGACCCTCAAGGCAGGGTCTCCTGCTGTGCTGTGAGAGTTATCAACACCAGTAGGCACGTGGTGCTGAGGAGAGATACCAGTCAGATGAGGAAGAGTTACTCATCTTGCATACTCTTACCAATTCTGCCGCCAGCACATTGGTGTGATATCAGGGCAAGCAGCTGAGAAAACTATACAAACTTGACTGTCAGCTGAAAGGCATTGCAGAGAAATTCATAAATATCAAGATTTCTGTCATATTTACTTTTAACCTACTCATTCACTTGTCAGATATATTCAGCTATCTGTAAAGCAGTAAAAGAAGAGAGAATAGTGGAAATGTATATAAGACTGAAACAAACTTGGGCAAATGTTCTTGATGAAATTAATTGGTATGGGTCGCTGGAAGTGTGACATTGTAGTTGCCAGGTCCCTTAATAAAATGAATTTATTTTTTTCCGTGAGAGACAGGCTAACAGCAGCACTTGAGGCTGACAGGCTCCTTTTTCCACAGTGGTTATAATGGAAGTGCTGAAGGCTTCTCTATACTTATGTGCTCTTCTGAGGACAGGTACGTATGTAGTAGTGCCAAATGTGAATGTCACTGAAGGCCACCAGGTGACTCCAGACTGGCCTCAAACTGAGCAGTGCCTGCTTGAGTCAGACTCGATTCTGGGAAATCAAATCTGCTCACTCAATCAGTGAAATTTTATATCCCATTTCAGTCCTCTTCCTTTTGCTTGAACCTTTTGGGAAGTGTTTCCCTTCTGATCTGTTGTGTGTGTTAAATGTCACTGACTGCCTAAGTTGTTCAACCTACAAGCAAAGCTATTATTGCCCTTAAGCCCTATAAACCCTTCTGACAACTGAAATTTACGTACAATTCCTTTTTTGCTGTGATTTAGCACCAGTGACAATTTTCTTTGCAAGCCAAGTACATGTTTATACTTTTGTAATTATAAATTTTCCAGTATAAGTGAAACTTGAAGCAGTGGGATTGCAGACCTTCAGGGAAAGTTGGCCCATATGTCTATATTGTTCTCACCAGTATTAGACAGAACAGTTCTTTCAACATCTAGTTACTGGTGAAGGATGAACTTCGAAATGTCTTAGCAATTGTTATAACTCCATCAATTAGTCTGCACAATTAACAACTATGATATTTCTAATTATTTTTCTCTGTATTTTCTCCCAAGTAGTTAAAGGTCCAGACTATAAGCAAGTTCTTGGTACTTGTCATTATTTGCTATTTACTCTGCAAATATCACATAATTTTCCTCACCCTTCTTTTAACTATGAGATGTATTAGGAATTTTTGTAGTTTCTAGTCAATAGATTTGTTCAAAGATGTGATTTTTTTTTTTTTGAGATACACACATGTACAAAAAATACACCAAATTCCATGGAGCAATGAGCAGTGGTTTTTTTCCCTTCCCCTGCCAGCTTTTCACTTACCTTTACTTATTTTCCCTCTATTCTGAGTGCTATTTATAGGAAAGCAATTTTCAAATAATTTGGAGTTTGACTGACACTATAGATTTAAGGTAGAATTCTTGTTCTATTTCATGTAGATGGATTGGATGATTTGAGATTGTCTATCTTTACTTTTCATGATTCAGTGATCAGCTTTTAATCAAAATGCTTTGATGTGTCCAGTAATAATGGCTGAAAGTTGCCATCACTCTAGAAAAAGTAAATATAAATCCTTTGATAGATATCTTGCTTTGTTGCAACTTGCACAAATCCTAATGTCCCTAAATGAAAGCTCTTTCTGCTTTTTGCTGATTCAGCTCACAGTGCTTTCCATGCAAGCAAATTCTTACAGTAGGTGTAAGGGCATGGCAACTAGCAACTGTGCTAAGGGTGTTTTATCATGAACTTTGCTAGGAATGCATTATGGAAAATTAGCATTTAAAATCAGATACAACTGATATTTAGGAATAAAATTGTAAATCTGTATTTACTGCAAGGATAAGCAACACTGCTCTTGACTATGACGCATGTTTGTCCTTAATATGAAAATAAAAGTGTACCCTGAACAAAAGTTCCTGGTTTCATTACAGCTGTGGAACTTTCCATTTCATGTGCAGTGGTAGCATGACTCTGTAGAAAATGCTTTGACAAAAACAGTATTTATATAAAGTGGAAAATTCCATTTGCAGGGCGAGAGGGAATCTTAGCAACCTTCTTTTCCCAGAATTTGCAACTGCTGTTGTATTGAGAACTACTGAATTGTTCAGTTGTCAACAACCAGATCTGACGAAGCAGAAAAAGTTTTTCTGCTTTACTTCTCTGCAGGAATAGGTACATAATTCCAGAGTAATTCTGTTAGTGTTTATATTGTTTTCTGCACTTCAAATGCAAGTACCATCAGAAAATAAAACCCAAATTTCAAACAGAAATAAGTGATCTTGTTTCTTAAACTAAAGCCTTTTACTACTCTATACAAAGAAATATTGTGCTATTTCTATGTTATAATGTTAAGCTTTTGACAACTTTGTGGAGGAAGGACCTAGTTTTGTGCTGTAGAATGGATCCCATAAAATACACTGCACTGGGAACATCATTGATGTTAGCTTGTAGCATATGTTTATTGTTTTCTTCTGATAAATTTTTCTTTTATTGATCTCTGGACCGAAATGATAAACTCTTTGTGAAAGACACAGCCTCCTTGAAAACAAGCAAGGCCAAGCTTGTACTTCATAAAATAAAAGTTTGACATTGACTATAAATATCTTATTGCAAATCATGATACCCATTGCTGGTCATCTAATCCTCTCCTCATCAGTGTGGAATTGCTTCTCTTGTATATACAGCACCGTTTTATTCAGTCTTGATACAAATACATGTGTGATTGAGAACCTCAAATTCCTTTGGGAGATTATTTCCACAGTTTGGTTCAGCTAAAAAAGGCTGCCACCATGAACATTAAATATCACCCAGAATAACCTTGGTGTCAAGAAGCTTTCTCAAAATGTTCAGACCTGTTTTTCTCACTTATATCCTTTAATTTCAGTTCTCTCCGTTCTCCAGACCTTTCAGAATTCTTTACTTCAGAAGTCTTTTAAATACCTGTACCCCTTCTTGCCTCTACATCTGTCATGTATTGTTCCAAGGGTGTCCATATTTAACTTTTTGTATTTTCTAGACTTCCCAGAGCTTGCTTTACCTCAGTCTCTTTTCAATTTGTAAATCCTTTTCCAGTTAAAAGATACCTACTGCTCAATACAATAAGTTTTATCACAGAGGGGACTGATAAGTCCTTCCTTCATGTAAGGGATACATTAATACTTTGAGATTTGTCCCTCATGCTGTGACCAGGTTATTAGGCTTCTATTAAACAGGCTTTTTTCCTCCTTCACCTTAGTTGCTACTCTGAAAGGTCAATCCCTCATTCTTGCAACTCAAATACTATTTGGAAACACATCAAATGTTTTTACTATTTATGCCTTTTTTCATATTTCTCACTGCATGACCAAGGGCACTAAAGATTTTTCAGACAAAATGTTCAGATATTTTTTTACTTTCTGTAGTTTTTGTCTAAGTCTTTTTAACTCTGTATCACTATCTAATGGAAGGATTTATCAATCTATAACTAGCCCAACATATAAAGACCAGGTGGTTTTAGACTGATTTACAATTTTTTCCCATTGTTTTATTTGAATATGTACATACACAAATACAAATACTGGGCAATGATCATCATTCCCAAACCACTCTTCTTGTAGGCACAGAAATTTACAATCTCAAAATTAGCTGAAGTTCTGTGATGCTTGCCACACTGGAATCCAGTTTCTCGTATGATTTCCTCTTATTCCCATTTTAAGTTAATTTTTCCTATCCTTCATCACAGGTACCAAGAATTAAATACTGTGCTGCTGGTGAGATCTCTCATGCCACTGAGAAGCAGGATGACTGCTTCTCAGTTTGTGTTGAAGAAATATTTCCTCTATTTTTTTTCATGTTGAAAGATTGCTCTTCTTCCTTTGTTGCAATCAATGATGTTAAATGTGGGGGGGGGGGGGGGGGAAGGAAAAGGTTTTGGGTTTTTTTTTTTTTTGGTTCCAGGTTTTTTTAAAAACATACAAACTTTTTTTTTTTTTTTAATTGAGATGTTAGTCATGGTACTCAATTCAAATGTGCATTCTGTAAAGCATTTGAAATATGTGACATACATTTCCATTCTTTTCTAATAGAAAAGACATCTGAGGATTGAATTTCACTTTGTATGACTTTTATTTTTTAGTGTAACTTTTACAAGTGTTTAATAGAAGATGTTCGAATTTCATGTCTTTGTGAAAAGGAGTTGCGCAAGCCTGAGTTTTTGTATTGGCAGAAAGTTGTAGGATTAAAAACTGTCTTTGCAAAACTTGTTGTGAAATGGAACTTAAAACAAACAAAAAACACAAACAAAAACCAAACCCAAAACTTAATACATGTCAGATCTTTGAAATAGATTTAGAATAATTTACATTTTTCTCATCAATCTAAACATTATACTACTGGCAAATGGACTTGTCTTATATTCTTCCATTCTGACTACACTTTTTCAAATGCCTAAGAATCTTTTCCTTTGGAACCAGCTAAGGTCATCATTAATTTTCCTGATCAAAGTCTATAAAAGCAAGTTAATGGTAAGTTCAGCTGTCTGATCTCCTGTAGTGACAGGCATATACAATAACAATGGAGAAATTTCACCCAGACTCTTATATCGAATACTTCCATTGCACTGTGTTGAAAATTCTGGGAAAAGGACACAGAAGTTCCAAGGGTATAAGTACTGCCAGTGTAGTGGAGGGAGATCACTCTCGAAGGTGACCATGTTAAAAAAATGTTGGCTCCTGTTATTGATTGAACTGCAACTGCAAAATGCAAGGTCAGAGCTGCCTACTTCATCAGCTACTCAAGGAACTTCAGCTCCTGACTTTGGTTAGAATCCTTGGGTTATATGGCAGTGAGCGTATGCTGGGATATGGTTTCACTCTGAAAGATTGTATCTTTAGGGAAATATGTGTCCTATTTTAAACCCATTCTGGAATGCATGCTTAATGTGAAACTGTGTCTGGTGTATCCACGGGAACCTTAAGCCCTGACCTTAACCAAGGATCCAGTCTTTCATCCCTATCTTTGCAACCTTTTCTTGCCAAATTTAGTCTGCTGCTGTAGCAGATACTTATGCAGGATGTTATAATACAGACATCTGCATAGAAATGGAGGGAAAGCTGCAAAGTGAAGTCCAGTATATGTGGTAATAAATAGAGGAGCAGGCAAGCTGCAATGGTGTTCCTGCACCACAACTCATTCTGCATGACTTTTTTGCTGGGTTCCTCCTACTGCAAATGCTGCTATCATTTTACATCCTCACTAGGTTTCTCTGTGCAGCAGTTTGAGAACTATTAGTCAACAAAGAGCATGTAGCAGTTTCTGTTGATGTAGTATCAGAATGAGTGCAACTGGTAACAAATACCTTGGTATCATCCTCTTACTATTGCTTTTGCATTGGGAAAGGTTAGTGTCTGACCTGGCAGCTGCTGCTTCTACACAGAGCTCCTCCTACTGAAGTTAATCAGCCAAATTTCACACTTGTACTGCTGCTAATCCTAGTGATTCTGTGGACTTAAAAGGAATCAGGGCAGATTTGCACCAGGGTAATAGATCCAAGTTTGAGTCATTTGCCGGAGTTTTGTACATCACACATTGTACCTCCATGTTGTAAGTTTATAAAAGCAATCTTGCTTCCCTTGGTGTTGCAAATACCTGGAATTAAAGGGAAAAGCAGAGGTATATTATAGAGTCTTTTTAAGATTTCTTTATGTCTAAAAGTATACTTATCAATTGCCTTCATCTGTGATTTCAAAATCTTACACAAATAATTCTCTCCTCAATATTCTGGGTTGGATTTCAGGGTTTTCACTCTCCCTGTTGCAGTGAGTGGCATTATAACTACTAGAAGCATCACTAGGGGGAGGAAGCCATGCCTTTGCAAGAGCAGTATTTTTCCTCCTTGATGCCTTTTGCCAGTTCTTCCCACTTCACAAAAAAAAATAAATCTTTTCTTTGAATTACATAGTTTCAGCTATCATTGTTAAGTTTTGAATTGTTTAGATATAGGAAGTCCTATTTCAAACCATATACGTTCTGTAAAATTGCCATTGCCTTTGAGTCAGAAAAGAAGTTTGGATTGCATGGTGCCATTTTTGCATTACTTCTGGTTAGAAAGATCGATTGTGTTAATGTGACAGTCATCCATATAAATAACAAAAGCCTGTAAGAACAGGTCAGAGTGTCTCTATGAACTAAAATCTTCAAAGCACTGGCTCTGACAACTGCGATGCAAGGATACCTGAACAGATGAAAATATCAGATCTGTTGCCACTTGTGAAGAGGTTCCAGAGCAATGAGAGAGCTGATGGGGTCACAGGAATTTTAAAAGAGAAGAATGAACAGACTGACTTTAAGAACTAATAGATGGTCTTCCCTTTGAAGAACAGGACAAATAAATTATGCCAAAGTATACAATGGAGAACAGGAACTGACTGCAGTGCAGCACAACCAGGAATCACTGTTCTGTGAATGCAGAACAGGATTTCTCTGTTCATAAGGTGAACTTGAGTTAACACTACCATGTTGTCAACTTGAACAGATACCATCCTGAGAGACATAACCAGAAACAGTGTGGCAGGCATGAAATTTGTCTGCTACGCTGCATGAAAGATGCAGGCAAGTTCAGGCAAGTCTGGATGAGAATGTGAAACATCAGTGACCACAAAATTTTTCTTTTCAGCTGCCCTCATCTTGGTACTCTCTATTTCACAACCATGACGTCAACTCAAACTGGTCTGGTTGAAGGAAAGTTTCTCTTCTGTTGGCTTGTGCCAGTTTGTTTACAATTGGTGTGACTCCCTGTGCTGCCTCAAAAGGAGTGTCAGGGCGGCAGGGACGCCCATCCTGCTCCCAGTGTCAGGTGTTGTAATGGAAAGTAGATGCAGGCTGCATGGCATGTGGCATGTGTCTTAAAAATGCTTTCATTCTTTTTTTTACATTGACTCTTCCCTTCTGTTTATTTGCCTTTATTTTCAGTATATTGCTTGATTACATTAATTTGTGCAATAAGTCATATTAAAGTGATATTAATTTGTCTCTGGGAAACTAGAGGTGGCTTTTTTTAAAAGGCTTATACCAGCTGAAATCTTGTTAAAAGTCAGTTTGAATGTTTTGTTAAAAAATTGTCCTCCTTCGTCCAATCTTAATTCAATTTAACAGAAATATTCTGCTACATATTTCTTTATTTTGTTTTTTTTCTCTCTTTCTGAATGTAACTGAGAGTAGAATTGCTGAAGTTCATGTCATGCATTCTTTGAAAATATAACAGCATCAAAAGGGGTGATGCGCTGCAGTACCCAAAAGTAGAATAAGGTTTCTAGTCAGAGACAAGTGTTTAATTAACGTTCAGAGACATCACAAATGTGGCTATCTGTGCTAACAGATCTGTTAATTTGAAATCCATTGCCTTAATTGTCCCTGAATAACAGAGGGTTGATAGCATATATTATAATTTTTTAAGTTTTTAAGTTCTTACTTATTCATCACTGCTGACTTTGAGAATAAGTAAAGCAGTGCAGCTTAATTCAGGAGAGCCAGGATTCATGGACTTTGATCTTCTGAATGTCATGGCCCCATGCTGTCAGTAACCCTGTGCTCTGAGGTCCTCTTTCATGAACTCTTCAAAAAATTCAAGCAGATACCATTTCTTTATATTTTTTGTTTCTTTTCCCCCCCCTTTTTTTTTTTAGTTACCTAAAATGCAGCTCTACAGCTGCCAGCTAGCTAGTAACCCTTTTAAGGTTAATTCTAAGAATAATAGCAGGGTAAATGCCACTGAAATAGAATTTTATCAGTATTTAGGTTATATTTGATCTGGTGATGTCAATAGCAGGCTACCCTCCCTCTGGGGTGAATCACAAAATCACAGATTATTCTGAGTAGGAAGGAACCCACTAAGGATCATTAAAGTCTAACTCCTGGCCCTGCACAGGACAGCCCCAAGAATCAGGGGGCACATTTCAGACACACGGTGTACTCTTCTCAAGGATAATTAAAGCTAAGCACACAATTGCAACATCCAGATTTCTTCAGGCTTGCTGGTTGGTTGCATAGCACCCAAAGTCACAAAAGCACCTTATTGAAATAAAAGGGTTATTTGCTTCTATGTCTTAAGCTGTGTTTAAGTGCTGCAGAGGAGGTGGATTGTACCTTAGGGACTAAGGTAAGCATCGTGGCACTCTTTAGTAGTGGGAAACCTTTATGGGACTACATGGTCTGTGTTTCATTATGCTTTTGGTTTGCTTAATTGATAGAAGTGCTGAGTCTGGCTCCTACTTTCTTGCATAGGGTGAGGTCTCCATACTGTTTGTGTTTCCAGGTACAGTGGTAACAGAGTGCTTTGGTAACTTGTAAAGCTGGAGAAACAGAGGTCTGAGTTGTCTCTTGCTGTGGCTATTCAGAGAGTGTGGGCTCTGAAAAGAAGCTGTAGTATGGCATCTGATTAGGAGAAAGTTGAAATCCTCCAGGCTATCCTATGAAGATGTTCATGTGGCTTTAGGTAGGGGCATCAGTTAGAGCAAACCTTGACATGTTTGATTTCTTTTGGACAGGTGCTTGTATGCTGCATGCCCTATGCTGTGGCAGGGCAGTTAAATTCCATGTGGAATGTAGGCTACAGGGACTATATTACCAAGGTTTTTAAATCCACCTGTCTTCCCTGTCTCAGAGTTTTTTATTCCTAAACAGAGAGATAGTGGTTCTTCTAAAAGCATATACTTAGCTATGGAAATGATAGCAAGTAAGATTGTGACTGGTATTGTGACTTTTTGGATAGAAAAGGGGTAGACTGAATGTTCAAACTTCTTTTGAAATTTCTGAAAATCTGCAGATTGTCATTAGAAGGAAAATGGATTTAATTCAGAAGAGATCTGGATTTCCATTGCCAATATTTTCAAGAGATCTCTTTGAACAACCTAAAATAGTTGTTGTTGCAATCTTTTATCTGAAGGGTATTTAGGGAGTGATACCAATAGAAGCATTTACCAAAAGAAAAGCAACTTGGGTAACTGTATTTTTTAGAGGAGATAGTGTATTACATGGAAAAAGCAAATGAGGCATGAAATTCTCTGAGCTATGATGACCTTTATCAGCACTGGAAATTGTCTAATATGATTAAGTGATTAGACACATCTGTGAGGGTGTATATGTGTCTAGACCTCTGTTCTCTTTGTGTGTGGCATTGCTGAGCTAGTGGGTTGACATATTGAAGCGGAATAAGGAGCAAGAAGACAACTGCAGACATAAATCACCCACATTTAAAAGTATAATGGTTTTGACTGACTAATAAAAAACTATCACCCAGCAGCATTCCCAGTGACAGACTTGTTTGGTTTTAATGGATAGCAGCTCAGTACCTCCTGAAAGAAACTCTGTGCTGAAGCTCACTGAGGGTTAGATGATGAGCTCAGTGGTGACAGAATTCAAAATAAGATTTGGATTTTGAGAAACATCGGATTATATGAGAGTTGAAGCGACAAGACTCTCTAAAAAGCTAACTGCAACTAAGTCCCTTCTTCAAAATTGTGAAACTTTCAAGGTACTGTGAAGTGGGTTTTTTTGCTTTGTTTTTTTTTTTTTTTTTTTTTTAATCTGGGAAGCTTCATTTTTAAGGAAAACTTGTGTTAAGTCAGAATCCTGAACACCAAGAGTGTAGTGTTTTATCCTGGGACACTCATATGCTTGATGCCCAGCACCTAAGAATGTGCACTGAGGAGAAAAATGGAGTCTGTTCAAGAAGTTGCACCATGCTCTGGACAAGATTATTATTTCAGTAGGCATTAGGTGATGTCATGTTTTCAGTTGAGAGTGACAACAAAAAAGTAAACGCCTTCTCTTACTGTGCCTTTTTGTCCGTAGAGTGGAAAAGACAAGGAGGGGGTGGACTGGTCTAAATAAGTCAAGAAAAAGGATCCTAAGGATTTCAGAAAGATCTCCATTAGTCCAGATGGCAAGAGAATAAAGAGCTGAAAAAGATGCAGCTGTTTTCTGTCATACTTGGAAAACTTCAAAGTGAAAACAACTCCAAAGCAGTGTTTCCTAGAAGCAGATAAGAACAGAGTAGGGAGTAGAGTTGCTCAGTCAGAGGGAGAAGCTTGAGCCAGCCAGGAAATTCTGAGAAAAAGAAACAGGAATAGACTGCAAAACTCCAGCTGACCTAAATGCATGCAGGGTTAGGGTTAAGGTTACTGATAGTTGTTACTATTTTATTAGAATAAAATCCAACTTACTGAGCTCAGTGGTGTTAAGTTGTAACACAGCAGTCTTTTGCAGTCAAACAAATAGTTGCTTTAGAAGTCTAGAGAATTATTTCTTTTAAGAAACTAATGACTAATACTTCCATACTATCTATAGATAATAGCAAATTGCAGTTGTACTGCAGCCAGCATGTTTCTTCTAAATATAGTAAAGGATGTTCCACAATTTATTTAATTGCTTAGACTTGACAAGGAGCCAGTGCTAACAAACATACTTTGATACTAGTATAGTACTTCTGGAGATCACGTCATTCGGGAATATAAATACTGGGGAAAAAAAAAGTGTGGAACAGTGTAGCACAATAGCTGGAGAATCTCGGCTGTTGTTTGTGCAGGTGTGCAAGTCCTTTCTCAGCTGCAAGAACACAGATAGGTGAGAAAGAGGACAGGAGTGTGAGTCACACGTTCTGCAAATCCAGGGCTCTTCCAAATGTTATGATCAGGCAGTTATTTAAGGAAAATGCAAGATAATCTGTTCCACTTCTAATTATTGGACTTCTCTTCCCACTCCATCTGTTCTGGTATATTCTACACAAAACCTATGGGAATTCCTGTTTTTATTGCAAACCTGTGGGCAGTACAACTGCAAGGAGAATGAGAATTTTCTTGATTTATTTTCTAATGTATTTGTCTCTAAAATACTGAAATTCCAGTTTGCTATGGTTATGTCTCTACCTCCCCCCTCCACACTCTCTCCCCCCCTCCCTGGTAAGACATCCTTATTTATCCATGTACATAATTTTGATATACTAAATGTAGAGATTAAGGCAATAAATACTGACACATTTTTGAATATTAATATTCAAAATATTAATATTTTCATTGCAGAGGTTTTCAATATCAGTTGACTATATACATATCAAGTATATGCCTAATATTTGTGATCTATAGTCTATATAGTCGACATCTTTATTTTTTTAAATGAACATCCTTCGGTCATAAGGCACTGGAGGAGGCAGTGGAATATCAGCAAATAATGGAAGTCCAAGTGATTCCAAATCAGCAGCTAATATTTCAATGAGGAAGAATCTGATCTAATGAAGATATGCTGACTTGTAAAAGAACAAGTAGGTTTATATTTTTATTTTTAGAATTCTTATGTGAAATACATTCAATATATAGCCATACTACTTTTCTGATTGTAAATAAGTTATATATAATTATCAGTATTAGGTAAGTAAGTACTACTTACCTACTGGTAAGTAATGGATTGAGCTTCCATTCATTTCAGTAGCACCAGATTTCAGTTTATTTTTGATGTTGACCTATTTGGTTGAATCCTACATGTATTTGAAAAATAGAAATACCTCATTTCATGGTATCTGGTTTTATTCAAAAGGAGATTATGGAATTCTTCCTAGACCTTCATAGAACATTCATTTCTCTATGGATAATAATGAAAATACTACCTTCATGTTCAAGCATACTAGAAATAATGTTTTAATTTGTAGGGAGAGAATTATTTTCATAATCTGACGTATTTTTTTGATAAGTCATTCTTGAGTGCAAAGAGCTTAAGCTGTACAATACATCTGTAATCTGTATGTTGCACTGAAGTTGTATCAAATGCCTCTGGGCTTGCTAAAATAGCTACTGAAAAAATAAACTCTGTAGAGCAAAATATTTGGCACATCATTTTGTATCCGAATGTTGCTATGGAAGGCTGGATCTGGACCAGTGCTTTCTTATCGCTTGCCTTGTGAATGTTCCATGGAGGGGTTCTTCCTTCGTGCCGTTTGGTAGCTGTAACATCTACACCAGTTTCTGCTGCCTTTCCTTGTAGCTTCTGGGGAAAAAAAAAAAGACAAACCAGCAAATCTTGTGAGGATTTACTTGTTTTTAATTTGCCGAAATGAATGGGTGTGTGGTTTGTGCTTTTTAAGTTCATTAATAAGCCAATGGAAGGTCTGACTGTTCCATTGATATCTTAGTAATGTTTATGAGTACACCTCCAAGTTTTGAAAGACGGGTATCACTAGATCTGATGGTAATCATATCAACTCCCAAAGGAGCTGCATCCTATTCATTAGTGTGTTAGTTTGTGCGGTGCCCAGGAGGCAGAGAATTTGTTAGCATTTTTCCTCTTGTCTACTGTGTGAGACAGGGGCTGTGCCATGTCTCATGTATGCTGGGCTTCTGCTTCAAGTTATTTTTAAAAATAAGTTGCCCAGATAGTGAGTTATCTCTTAGGATTGTCTTCATTTGCCATTTGGGAAAATTTTCATGAAGTAATGGTCTTATCTTTCCATACCTTCTTTTGACAGACTGGAATCCTTATGAGTGCCGTAAGTCTCATTTATCATACCACCATATTATAAGGAAGTAATGTTTGTTCTGCTGAGTGAAACATGAAAAAATCTCCTAAAATGCTGTATTTATTAACTTTTTTATTTAAGAGGGACAAATATGTTAATATTATTTATACTCCCTGTATATTATTAATTGAATACTTCTAGAGCACATTTTTTCCTTAAGCGTTTTGATATCAAAACCTGTTCAGAAACTCTGAATTATTTTCATTGCACTTAAATGGTTTTTATCCGTTTATCTTAGGCATAGACAGAAACAGATGATACCCTCTAATACCCATGTATTAAATTGTAAACAAATTAAATTAGAAAATTTCTAAATGCTGATCATACTGAAAAGGAAAAAAGGCTAATGTTAAACATTGTGAAATATCTCGGGGGATTAGTGTCAAATGCCTAAACAACAACATGTGCTGACTTGCCAGTGATTGGGCCATGATGCAAAGGGGGCATCAGATAAAAGGGGAGAAAACTCTATTCATTTTTTATGGTGTAGTTAGGTGGAGATTTTTTTATAAACATAATTTTTTGTAGCTATCTTCCCATAAAGCTGCATATAAGTAAGTGTAGGAAATTCTTGTGTGAGTTGGGGTTTTTTAGCGATGGTGGGTTTTTTCAGGGGTTTTTTGCAAGTCATAGGCAGTAGAGCTGAAGAGATTTTTATTCAGTATGAAAGCCCTAGGTACTACCTCTGGTTCTAAACTGTTTATAATCCAGATTTTTGAGCCACATGCTGAAGTAAATATTTCTGACAATGTTCAAAATTTTGACTGGCAAATTAATGAACTGTACAGGAACTGTAGAGTCCCACCAGAAAAAGCTCATAGATGAACACATGCAGTAGTGTCTCAGAATCCTTCCAGGGAGCTGCTTCCACCTTCTGGAGCTCTGAAGGAAAGCACTGTAAATGGAGATGGCAGTATGAGGTCTAAAGGCAGGNTGCACACTCTGGTTGCAGCCCATAGCTAATTCAACCGATATGCACAAAAAAAAAAAAGGGCAATTTGTCATCCACCCTGAAAGACATACTGTTGGCTCAAGCAGTGTCTGAAAAAAACACTTCTAAAAAGGTCAAGAGAGAAGAAAGTCCAGAACTGATCCCTGTCTTGCTACTGTTCTGTGGCTGGATCAGACTACTCAACATTGCTGCAGAAAATAAAGGTTCCTCATAGCTGAAAGTGGTCAGGTAATTCAGGCATGAAAAAAGGGAGCACAGCCTGTCCATAAAATGAAAACTTTCAGTGTAACGCACATAAGTAGTGGTGGGTGTGAATATCTCAATGTCCCTTTGAAATTTTCCCAAATACTCTTCATGGCACAAGTTAAAACAAATACAACCATGTGCAATCTGAGGTAGATGTAGATTGTCTGGTTCACAGAAATTTGTACACAGACTGCTTCAGTTACTCTTTCACTGCTCTTGTTCTGAGTGTGAATTGCTTCCTTGGATGGGAGGATTTAAACATTGTAGTAACATCTTTTAGGAAATAGAAATAGAGAGACTTTAGTATGGTTTCAGATTTCTCTAAAGTTGCCTTTAACAAAGACTTTGGAAGTGCAGGCTTTCAAGTC
The DNA here is from genome assembly GCA_013397135.1 of Pachyramphus minor. NCBI lineage: Eukaryota > Metazoa > Chordata > Aves > Passeriformes > Tyrannidae > Pachyramphus > Pachyramphus minor. The sequence continues at coordinate 823,416 of VYXB01003352.1, read as the reverse complement.
TGAAAGGTAATTCATTTCCTTAGTAAACTGAAATAGTTCACAAAATGTGTTTCAGATGAGTAAGTTTTGTGATGGAATTGGGTATTTTTATGTAATGGTCTAATACTGATGAAAATCACAGGAGTTAAGGAGCAGACATTACACATGTTTTTGGGGTTTTCAGTGGCAAAGAAAAGCAGTTGGGGAGGAAATCACAGTAGTAGTAGTGTCACAAATAGTTTTCTGGAGGTACAAAGGGAGTAATCGCTTTGACTGAACTTGTCACGACTCTTACTTGAAAAAGAGGGTCAGTGACTGTTAGCCATGTCCAGAGTTAATTTTGATTGTCTCTGCCACAACTGCAGTCTTGCTAGTTTTTCTGGAAGCTGCAAAAGAGCTATGGGGGGGTTGTTGGCAGAGATTCTTCAAGGTCCTGTGTTGTCTGACCCCTTTCTGGCACCTGACTAAAGCTTGTCTTACTGGCCCTGGGGATACGTCTTGCCACAGGAGTGGCAGATACAAGACTTTCTAATTTTTCCCCAAAAATATGATTTTCACTTCTTAATCTATTTGTTAGAGACAGATTAAATTTGGGTAAAGATTACAACCTTTCATAACTTCTGTAAAAATATAAGTATCCCAGTGTGTTGCAGTGTACGTGAAGCCAGATGTATGTGGTTGAAGAGGAGCAGCAGCTGTTACACAGAGACTTGCTTTTTAGATAAATATGTGTAGGAGGAAGAAAAAACTTTTAATAAAATAAGACATTCTGGATCATCTGATGAGATGAAAACCTGTTTTCCCCTCTTCTTAGACAAGGGTAAAAGGGACCAGTGAGGATCAGTGCCCTTTGGCAAAGTATGTCTGCGATTTGCATTTCCAATATGTAGATGACTCCTGCTGTGTGTAGGGATATGTGCAATCATGCAAGAATTTGTAATGGAAAGCTAGGACTTGTTTCACATAGAAAAACTGCAAAAAGCCTTTTCAAATGGGTTAGATGGGTTTTTTCCTTCCTCCTGCATTTCAGAGAAACCTGAAGGGAGAAGCTGTGAGCAAGAGCTCTCTCACCGTGTTATGCAGAGAGAAAACCCGTTTGCAAACATGCACAAGACCTCCTTGGGCCAGAGAGGGTGGGGGAGGAGAGAGAAAAGATACAAAATCCTAGGAGGAGGTGGAGCATGACCTGTTGCCCATGGAAGGTCCGGTGTGTGGCATCGTGAAAAAAGTGGTCCCTGTATCTGAAAGAAACCTTTTATTAAATTCTACGGCTGCCTCGGCATTCTTGGGAAGAATGCCTGCATATATTTACCTTATACTATGGGAGTCAAAATTGAAGTTATGAATATAAAAATCTGTTTAATAATTATGAAGCTGAAATAAGCAAATGAATTTACAGTTTTTACAGAAATTACTGAGTGAAAGTTCAGTTTTATTTGTTCCAAAGATTTACAAGGAGTTAAAACAATGTGTTTGACATGAGAAGTTGTCTCTGTCATTAAAATGCTAATGAAACAGTAAACATCTGTTAAATTTATGAAGATAATGAAGATTTTCAGCAACATCTTTCTTATGTTAGTATTCCTGCTTAGCTCAGGCCTACATACAGATTTAGTGGAGCTGTGGTGGTAAGAATTTATTTTGCCTTTGGGAGCCACACCAGTGTAAAATTGTCCTATTGCATTTGATTTGATGATTTTGTCATGAAGTGCTTCGATTTGTAGTTTAGATCACCTTCATCTGATAATTCTTTCAGAGGCTTTCAGAGGTGGATCTGAAAGTCAGACTTCAGTCCAACTGAGTTGGATATTTGATTGGCAATTGTTGAGGTAGTAAACTGGCCAACAGAAGTGAACAAATTTCTTATGATTAATGCCTTCAGCAATCAGTCTGGTAGGTGTGTATGTTTTCTGTTCTATATGGACTCTGAATGGGTCCTAGTTTCCTGGTCATAAATTACTCTGGCAGCAGAAACGCCATGGACTGCAAAACTACAGAGAGATTTCAAATGTCTTTTCCATGTGAAAGGATCTGTACTCACCCAAGGAGCACAAAGAAGGCTGCATTGTTTTCAGGAGGATGCTAATTGTTTTTTTCATTTTAAAGATTTTATGCCAAATGATTTCTATACATTGAATAAATACAACATCAGAAACCTAACAACTCTGATTTTAAATGTCAGTCACAATTTAAGTCTATTGTGTTATATTGTTTTTCTGTAAAATTGAGTTAAAATACGTAACCATAGCTTCATTGAAGTATGTACATGTAAAGAGAAAACGGGTCTGATTTAACTTCGTGGATCTTTAATTGCATCTGAACTTCAAAGAGAAACTTGCAGAAGTTAGATTGATGGCACTCTAGGTAATTGAATGCAATGTAGCTCCTCTTTGAATGCAACTCTGAAATCCAAATTATGTAAATCCACTGTTTCAGGACCAGTAGTAGAAATAATCATCATTTTTGCAGTTGATGATACTTTCTTTGGATAAATACTCTGACAAACTTCTTTCCTATTGATGCATCTTTTCTATTATGGATATGAATGAGAAACTGTAGGCATGTTAGCCTTTAGCTTGTTGATGTTTGTGACTCCACTTGAATAAGCTTTGACTTACAGTTAATTAGGCACAACTGTCAATGAGTTTCATGAGCTTATGCAGAAACAAACCTGACATTTATGAAAGTATTTGGATAGAAGAAGGGAGAAAATATTCTGGGAAAGTTTCTCAAGCATATTTTTACTTTCAAGTTGTGCAGCTCATTTGGGATGGTGTGAAACAGTTTTCTCTCCATTGCTGTCAATGGCCCATCTTTGTGCAATCATCATGTTTTTCCTATAGAAGAAACAGATAATAGATTATAGCCTGCTATTTATCTGCTAGACCATAATACAATATTTACTGTGTTGCAGCTGTGATCAAAATGACTGTCTCTCCAACATCTACAAAATTTGAGCTCAGGGCTAGTTATAAGTGTTTGGTCATCCAGAAAATCCATGCAGCTCCATCTGGCTTCTGAACTTAGCTTTCCTCTTGGATACCATGAGATGGGTTTGAAATTGTGCCTATGGAGACAGGAAAGTTAAAAGAAAATTATGAAAATATCTACTCTGCCTTCAGCTTTGTGTATCCTTAACAGGCAGAAAGGGAGATCCATTAATGTAAGACTGATACTCAGGCAGCCCATATGGATTGCATTTTTTGCAAGTAGATTGAAATGATTTGATGGCAGAAGAATGGGAATATTGCTTGCTTTCTTTTCTAAACCCCTCCTTTTACCCCCCTCTCTCTTCCCCTCTCCCTCTCCCATAACCCCTTTCTGACCAAGTTAAAAAAGCTCAGATGAATTCTATAAAAAAAAAGCTCAAGCTCTGCCTGAGACCAGGGAAACTCCTAAGAGGCCTGTTATGCTCCCAGCTCCTGGCCACTAGTGAGTGGGAGAAGGAGGTAATTATGAAGAAATTTTGACAAAGGTAGGAGAGAGAGAGAGTGACTAATGCTCCTTTAGAGGTGTGGGACACTTGTGTTCCACTGCCTGCTCCAATTGATGTTGAATTATTTATTCAACCTAGGAAGGAGAAACTGACCTTAGGGGTTTGGGGGGTTTTTTGGGTCTTTTTATTTCAAGGAGAGAAATTTTATTGGAATCTCTTTTATATGATTTCAGGGGGGAAAAATACTCCCACAGGCACAACTGGAAGCTGTGTACTAGACACACTTATTGTGTGAATAGGGCAGATAGCTAGTTAAAAATTAATATTTAGACATCATACCTTCCCATTTCTTCTGGATCTTGCTGGGCAGTGATTCTTAAGTGTATACAGAATGAATTTCAGCGTATAGATTTTTGGAAAAATTTTGTTTGTAGGGAAGTATCTGGGCTCCAATTTAGAAAGTGCTAGTTTGCATTGCATGTAAAGAGTTGTGTTCATTTATATGCTAGCTGATTATTTAATTGTTGGCTGTTTTCTAATGTTTGTCTTGCACTGTAAAAAAGGCATTTTTAAATGTTTGTTGAAATTGTTTGTACAACACCTGATAGTTGCTCAGAGGAGGGGGAAAAAATAACATGAAGTTCACTATTTGGAAACAATCCTCTGGATTTCATCTTACATGTGTTGTCTGTGCTGACTGATCTAGTAAGCAACCATTAATTGCAAAAGCTTCTGCCTTTCATGGGCACCTATCCTGGCCTTTTTGTCACAGAAGAATTTTTCTGCTCTAGAAAGGATTTATTCTACCTGCCAGTGAGATTTATATATACCATATGTCTCCTCTCAGCGTCTGAATGTCCATGGCCATAGGGAAGTGCTCTGCCTCATCTGTGCTGTGTGTAAATAGGTTTCTTTTAATGACATTGACTCCTATTATTTTTTTCTTGGCAGTTGTGTCAGCTATACTGTTTGTGTTGTGGAAAGGAGAATACTATGAATTCCTGGTTTTGTTTGCTCTTGGCAGGCACTACTACACTTCCCACCCTTGTGCGTACACCTACCTTGATGATGCAGCCTTCCCTGGATATCAAACCCTTTATGTCCTTCCCTGTGGACAGCAGCTCTGCTGTTGGATTCTTCCCAAATTTTAACACAGTAAGTAAAGGTGTTTCCACATTTCAGTGTATGCTTTCCAGTCTGGTTCTTATATCCAGTATTGAAACTGCCTTAAAACAGTGCCTTGCTGACACAGTTCTAGACAACCATTTTTGTCTGTGCCATGGTGGTTGCTTTTCCCGTGTACAAAAGGCTTGGAATGGTATCTAGCCTTCGCACTGTGAATGGAGCTGATAGTTTTTTAACTTGGTCTATTGAGGTGATGTTTGCACATTGAAAAAAACAATCCCATGATGGAGATTTGAGAAGTGGTAGAATTATTTTGAGCATTAGTCTGGGCGTGTGTATTTCCACACACTGTCAAAGAGGAAAAAACAAAAGCAATGGAAAGACAGGTAAGACCTAGATCCTCCAGTGACGTGAATCTAAGCTGAGTCTAATAGAGCCAGTAAATCAACTGGAGGTTGTTGTTAATTCTGTGTAATTATGGCTTTAAAGTGTAAAATTGCACAGCCAGCCAACATGAAAAATGTAAACCTATTATTTTTGCTTTATGCATCTTGGTTTAAAAAAAAAAGGTATTGCCAAAATAATGCTTCTGTAGTTCTTCATGTTTATCGGAGCAGCAATAACAAAAATACTGCCTTTTGTAGTTCTTGCTTTTCTAACAGCTCATAAAATAGCACTGAGTGTTACAATGCTTTTTTTGCCATCACACTTTATGTTTAGCTTAAATGTTTAAGCTAATAGCAACAGGAAGGAAACTGCTGTGAGTCACTGTTGCCAAGTCAGCGAGTACAGTCAGTTCGTATGTGACCATCACCTGAACTGTAGAGCATCGTGCTTGTCACTGTAGTTGCAGGGGGAATGGAAAGGGAAGCACTGTCATCACCACCAGACAGTGATCAGCTGAACCACTGCCAAGTGTTTCCTTTCACAGACTAACCTTCTGTCTGAAATTAAAACAGCAAGGGCATTCTTTTTTCTTCATGACTTGCAAATACACCTTGCTGACAGGCCTTGTGCTACAGCGCACAGTGCTGTGGGGTGGTTATGAGGTGACATATCAGTCAGCTTCTTTCAGGTGTCAGCAGCCCAGCACTATAAACAGTAGCACATATTACTAATTGGTTGCAAAACATGTATGCGAGAATTGTGAACTGACGAGGGAGATGTGGAAATGTGCACGTGTACAAAGAGATAAAAGATTAAAAAAAAAGTCCCTGTATGTTTAAAGCACAAGCCCAAAACTCAATAGTGTTCAAAAGCAGTGTGTCGCTCACATCTTCTAGGCATGATGCAATTCATATTCATTTTCCATCCTCTTTCTAATAAACATGGGAATTTTATTTGTTACTGATTTGTCTGCTTTTCAGTTGCACAGGTTTTATAGGTGATCTTTTTCACAGAACTTTTAGGCTCATTTTTTGGCTTTTTAGGTCATTAAGGCTCAGAGAAACTTTTCTTTAGAGATGAAGTAGTTTTAGAGTCAACCATTTGGTTGCTGGTGGTATTACTGAATTTCTGAGTCACAATAGCCTCTAGAGACAGATTAATTTGGATATTTACACTGATTTTGCCTAGCTTATGTTTTTCTGGGTTACATTTAGTTTGCCTAATTATTGGAGTGTTTATCCTTCACTCTTGTCCTTCTTCTCTAAACTTCTATGGATTTTATTAAAAAAAAAACAAAAAAAAAAAAGAGAGAGAGAGACCTAGGGTAATCAGCAAATATTGTCAGTGTCTACTTCCTCCCTTGGAATTCTTGATAATTATATAAAATTATGCCGCTATATATCACATGCTAGACACTGCATGTTTAAACCCTCTATTTTGAGGAACAGTGGGTCAGTAATTCTCTATTTCTAATTCATAGACTTTGCCATTTATCTTGCAGGTATTGATTTTACCTAAGAGTCTTTCACAAAGGACTTCAAAAGCTCATTGGAAAACTAAATCATTCATGATTATCTGACAGGCACAGTGAATGCCATCTGTCATGTGCTTCCTTTCTTTCTAACTTAGCACAAACTTTGCAAATGTATACTTCTAGGTTTGTATATATAATTTTTTTTCTTTTTCACTCTGAAGTGGTGGCAGAAGTATGTAAAAGTGTTTAAAAACTATTTTGCCTGAAGAAAATTTTGAGCTATAAAAGCTAAATCCAGTTGACCCATAACATGCATCATCCAAAGTGACACAATCTTTTGTCTTAGGCAGGAAGTGAATATTAGAAGAGCCAAAAAAAGCCATCATTTGCCTTATGAATCGGGTTTGAAATCTAGGCATTTCATTCACAGGAGGACTTGTCAAGGGCTGCAGACAGTAAAACTTCTACTGTGCAGCCCTTCATCTCTGAGGACCGAGGGGACTCTAACAGGGTGCTGTTCATGCTTTCTTGTGTTCACTGAAGGTGGCAAAAAGAAATGGGGTTTAAAGAGAAAACTTCTTTGGATCCACCTGTTCATTTCCAATCACAGTCAGACACAGAACATTTTTCTAAACCTTGCCAGGAGGTGGTTTCTACCTTAGTATCAGTTGCCTGAAAAAAAGAAGTTTCTGCATGGGAGCTTAATACAGTAACTACCAGGGGAAAAAAAACAAGGTAAAATGTATTACCTACAAACATCTTTGAAGGATCACCCCCTACAGTTTTTTCTCAAAAGACCTTCTCTTATTTATGGAAATATATTTAAAATCTGATGTAAACCCGTTCTTATATAGTTTTCAATTCTGAAACCATCTGTGATGCTCCAGATAAAACATCAGTGTTCCCATTTTGTTTGTGGAAGTGTTCTGATCACTAGCTTCTCTCCACATGGGGTACTTTCAACTGAAGCACTGAGCAGACCCTGATTTTGTAGAAGAAATTTACAGTTATATCTTATTTTATTGATGGAATTTTGTGATATAGTTTCAACTGTCTCCCTTCTGTTTCTCTTAAAAACATTAATAGTTCTAAATATGCTGTGGATGTATGTGTAGTAATTGTCAGTTCATGCCCCAGTTAAATTCGTCTTTATTCATTAGGACTTGTTCATTAAATAGGAAAAATTAATTGGGGAATGATTGCACTAACTCCTTGGATACATGTCTGTATTTCTCAGTATGGGGAATAAAGCTTCAACTGATCAGCCAGAAAGGGAGCTTCTAAAGGCAGAATGAAGCAAAGAGGTATTGTAGGTGCTGTCCTTCCTAGTCTTTTCACCGCAGCAGCAAACATTCTCATCAGAACAGGACAGGCATGCTCAGATTGTCAGAACCTGAACCTGAGTTGCTGCGTGGAAGGACAAACCCTCTCTCAGAAATGCTGCAGCAGCGGATCCAAAGGTGACATCATGTTTTCCTGGCATCAAGTTGTAAATGCTCATGCTCAGTTACTTATACTCCTCTGTCTGAAACACAGAGCTTGAATCAAATTATTAGCTGTTATTACTTAAAATGTTCTTGTTTATAAAAGAATAGGAGACATCATTATAGAACCTTTCCAAATTGGTACCTGCAATTGGTACCACAAAGTATCGTTTAAGCAGAGTTCTTTTTCAGCACACTAAAATGACTCTAAGGATTTCTTAACAGGTAACACCTTACATATTGATTACATTTAAAAATCTGTAAGTTAAGTACATAGTCAGTGGAAACCAAAATTAAGATTACTGTCATCCCCACTGTGTGTTTATTATAATGTAATTTTGCTGGCTTCCGCCATACAGCTTTACTTTCTGTACCGTTCTCTTCATACACCACCCTGATTCTTTGTCTACTGTCATCCATCTTGTGTACTGAATGAAGAAAGGATGCTTTGTGATCACAACATGGGAGGTCATCAAGATGCATGTGCTAAAGTGGCTGAAAGCCAGGATTTATCTTGCAAGGCAAGCTTCATATTCACTGTCTGCATCTCCCTATGAAGGTTTTATGCTCCCAAAAAAAAAGAAATCTCAAAACTCCAGCGTATTCTACCTTGTTCTAAAATGAGAGCAGCACTACATGACTCATATTTAGTTGAAGTGGTAAAGCTAGGGACCTGTCAGTCTGCACAAAAGCATTATCAGCAACTTCTCAGATTCTATCATCATAAAAAATAATCAGCAATTCATATGCTTCCCTCTGAGTTTGTTATGGCCTCAGGGGTAATCAAAGATTAGAGCATCTCTTGTAGCTTTCACATTAGTGAAACATTTTCCATCAAACTAGACCACGATTGGTTTCTAAATGCTAGTTCATACCTTCATGTTTTAGAGGACACATGGGTTAATGTGGCCTAGTTACTGTTTCAGTATCTATTTCTCTTCAAGTAGGTTTATGCTGATTTTTTGTATTAGAGTTCTCTCAGTCCCCTTGCGAAGTGGATCAGAAATATTCTACATCTACCAGTAAAGGTGAGCCAGCTGGAATGGGCTACAGGAAGGGAAGAGGATCTGAGTAGTAACTTAGTCAGAAATTTCTGACTCTTCTCCAGCATTAACGCTGCCCGGACTAAATATCCCTGGCCTATCCCCAAGACAACTACTGGGAGGAACTAATTTGTCCTTTCCTCTTCTGCATTTTCAATTACGACCCTCATTTTCGTTTGCTACCTTGTTCTCATTTGAAGGGCCCAGCAATGAGTCAAGGCAAGAAGCCGAGTTCAGCAGATAACAGCACAAGGCACTCATATCATTGGCTTCACTCACCCCTCTGTGCCAAGTGCCTCTTCTGCCTTTGGCAGGACACTGTGGCTTGGGAGCTTTCTCTTTCCTTAGGAGGATCTGAATTCAGCCACTTAACACCGTGCTACATTGCCAAAGTGCACTCTGGAACACAGGATTGTATATGGCAGGAGCAGATTACAAATGCAGCCAACAGGATGTTGCCAACCCGTTATCTGTGGTCCTTGTTATCTAAGTAGCCTGTCCCTGTGCTCTGATTTCCCCTTTTCCCTTTTATGGAGTGCTGGACTGAAGTGACTTGTTCTGCCTCTCTCCATCTGACTCCAGAGAGCAGGTGAAGTTTTGTAAGAGCCATACTTTACATGCATTAACAGCACAGAAGGGAAATTTGAGCAATTGAATTTAGAAAGGTTTTTTGTAGTAGTTGGAAATTATGCTTGAGGACNTGCATTAACAGCACAGAAGGGAAATTTGGGCAATTGACTTAAGAAAGGTTTTTTGTACAGTAGTTGGATATTATGCTTGAGGATTTTTGTTGTTTTTTTTTTTTTTAATCAATAAATGGTAAGTTATTTTTTTCCTTGCAAACATTTTATAACCTTTTTTATAGCCATGCAGGCACAAGAGGCCCTCCAGGTTTGCCTTTTATTCCTGTTTTGAACACTTAAAAACATTCCTATTTTACTTTTATTTATTACGCATATAATAGCTCGTGTTTTCCAAGTCATAGCCAGAATCATCCAAATGACACCATGAAGCCTGTTACCTTTTCCTATTAAGGGAATAAAAGAAAGTAATTGCTATTTTCCAGATACTTGCAGGTGAGGAAAGAAGCTCAGGAACCACATTATAAAGCCCAAATTTTGTCCGTACAGACCCCTTTTCTGTGACCAGTCTGCTTTCTCCTCTTCCAGTATCTGGCTGTAGAGCCCCTTTACTCTCCATGTTGTTGTCTTTTCAGTTTTCTGTAGTCCCTTTTCTTTGTGTCCTTTGGCTTTTTTTTACCAAGCCAGGAATCCCTGTTTGTCCTTCTATGGCTTTGATGCAAAACAGCAGAGAACTCTTTCGACTGAGGTAGAAGTTTTTGGAAAAATTCTTGTCAGCCTGTGAAGCCCTGAAAAATGTTTATTCAATGTGGTATATCTTCCCCACAAAATACTTGTCTTTTCCTGAAACTTTCAAAAACCATTGAGCTTGAAGAAAACACCTGGTAAGATACAGTGAGTTAGATACGGAAAAAATGGTGCCGAAAATGTGGAGTTGCCAATTGATCTTTGACAGCTTTAACTTTTCTGGTATTTTAGCAGAAAGATACAGGTTCCCTAGTTCCTGTGGAATCTCTCGAAGAGCAACTCTGTTAAATTGGTGAGCCTAAATAAGCACTTTTTTGCCTTGTTTCTAGTCTTTCATACATGTTATTATGTGGAAAAAAAGTGTTTATTAAAATAATACACTCAGGCTTTAAGGGAGAATCTCTTCAAACATGAATTATTTTTTAAAGTTTCCTGTTAGTTTTGTATTTTTCTCGAAGAGGAATTGGATGGATGAACTTCCTTCTCTCAGTTGGCAGATCAGCAGGCAGATAGGAAACCCTGTCTCTCAGGAGTAAGTGCACTGACATGCACTGGTGGGGAAGAGAAGTCACCAGGTGCAGGAACCTTTCTCTACCACTTTACAGGAGTCTGTCATCCACAGTATGGATTTGGAAAACCAGTTCCCAAGTTGTTGGAGTACATCCATTATTATGTGTAAAAGTAATTAGGTCATCAGTCTAATTCTTTAAGGAAATACAGTTTCTGTGTGCAAATCCTACCATTTACTGAGTTCTCCAGAAAATCTGTTTCTTGGCTATGTGTTTTTTCTCTGTCTTTACAGAAAGCTTGGAGTTAGTCTTTCTAACACTTCAGCAGTATTTATTTCCTTTACTAGTCAGCACAGGAGAGCTCAGAAGCCTTTATTTTCATTGACTTGCTTTTTTTTCAAGTTAGTAGTATGTTCCTGACACAAGGAAGCTGTTTAAAGGGAGAGGGTTGTTAACCATAAATATTTTAGACATTAGGGAACTGAAGAATGTTAGGCTGTGATGACAGCATCTACCCTCAAAGCAAGCAGTTGCAGAATTGTAGTTTAAGACAAGGGACATGTGTTGCACCACTGCTTACAAAGATTTTGCTAGTTTTTGGTTATAGACCTTGTCCTAAGCAAAATTCTAGAGCAGCTTCAGAGAAAAGTATTTCTCACTGTGTCTGATGAATACAGAAGTGACTGCTTTTTGCAGCATCTGGCTGTATATCTGGCTTTCCTGCCCTCCCTTAGACTTTTGTCACATTATTCCGTGAGAAACTGAGAATTGCTGCAATAATTATTAATTAATAAATTATAAAAATGTACCTAAAATTTAATTCTTGTCATACTCTTTCTGAATGTGGGCCTACTTAGTGCTCTTTTAATCTAGTTACAGCCTATTTTTTGACTATGTTAAAGGGACTGTATGGCAATTTAAATTCACAGCATGAAACTTGCCTTTCTTTTGTACCTGAAAACCAACAATACACAGGTCTGAAGCATCAGCCAGCTCATTTCTAGTAACACAGCAAGGCTGGTTTGAAGATTTGTGCCTTTCAGACCAATCTTCTCTATATTCAACCTGTCTGATTTCATCACAAACTTCAGCTGCTTCCCCAAGTTAACACTAGAGAAAGAATATCACATTTCTTGCTCATGTATTTGTTAGATGAGACAGGTTTCTGTCTTGATTTGTGTCTTGTTTACTTGAATTTAAAGAAAAACATAAAAAACCCCACAAACCAACAGTCTTTTATAATGCATTGTTTCAGAATAGGCTTAATTAGAAGAATCCTATAAAGATTCGTATCTAAATACAGTGCTTTTAATCAAAAGCATTTTGAAGTTTGTATAGTATGTGGTATTGATAAAAAATGGACAATATAGAACAACACAAAAACCCCCCATCCAACCAAACAAAACAAACAAAACCCAAAAAACCCAACCAACCAACCAAAAAAACCCAACCCCAAATCAGAAACATCATTATTGATTTTTAAGTGAAGCAGGCTTTATTTCTGTGAAGAGCAGCAGACAGCTGTCAAAATACTTATGCAATTCTCAGTTCTGATTTGCTTCTCACATTCAGCCATCTATACGTTTGTATTCAAATCTATATATACACATAATATTTATCCTCTTGTTAGGTATTTCTTTTCAGTATGTGAAAAGTAATGATGCTAATTAATTTCAGAAGACTAGGTTTCTTGTGTCTTTATTCTCTCCTGGTCACAGAATTAATCAAAAGCCCTGAATTTGTCCCTAACCTCTCTTTGTAAAGTTCAGAACTGTAAAAGGAAATGCAAGTCTGTGTAATGGTGTACCTTCATCTTTGTGTTTTGGTGTTCTTGAGCAGCCTGGGAACAAGAAAACTCGAAACTTAGAGCAGACTCTTAAGAAGAAAAGGGTCATATCTAAAGACCATCTCAAAGATGAAAGTAAAAATCAGGAATCTTGTTTATCCTGTGTGCTGTCTAAGCTTCTTTTCTGACTACAAACTCCTAGGCTTGAATCTTTTGGCAGGATTCTGCTGAAAGGTAGTTTTTTCATATTATTTTACTTATTTATATTATTTTACTGTCAGTTGGTAATAGTGTAAGAAGAATAATTTTGCTCTCCAAGTATATTATTGGTTTGCTTTTCAGTAATTCTCAAAGTGTAGTATGGTTTTGGTTTTTTTTTACTGGATCTGGAGGCAAGATGATAGTGGTTTTTGTTTAGCTGAGCACAGCTGAGTGCTCTGAATAACAGCAGTTTTAATAATAAATAGCAGTTATATAGCCCCTGCTATTAGATGATGTTCAAGAGTTATAACATGTTATTTAGATCTGTCAGCTTTTTTGTGAGGTTGCAAATATTTTTATCTCCATTTTACAAAAGAATAATATAAGGCTCAGGTGAAATGACTCATGTACAGTTAAACTTGTGAGCCAGCATAGCCACAGAGGGAAAGTAAATTGTCATATATACGCATGAGCAGAACCACTGGGTTTGCACTTTGTTGCTTTTCTCAGGCTTGGTCTGTCATGGTCCTAAAAGTTCCTTCTTTAGATACAAAGTATTACAATATAGTAGAGGAGGATTAAAAAAGAAGCTGCCAAATACTTAAAGCTGGTTCAGTTTGGTATAAGAAAAAGCCTCAGATACTTGTTTTTTTACCTATTCTCCTTTTCTTGGTGGGGAATTCTCTTTCATCCCAAACCATTCTTAGCAGCTTTCTGTTTCTTTATTTCACCCTCAAAAGTCTTCAGTCATGTCTGGAGCAGAAAATTTGACAATTTTTACCATAAAGGTTAAAATGTATTCTTGGTATTCTCATAACAAACTAAATCCTTTAATGTATTTATATCCTCTCTTGAGAATAAGCCTTAGAAGGAGCAAGGACCAGACTGAGAATTATTTTTTTTCTGTGATGTCTCAAAAATTCTTTCTTTGGTTCAAGTATTTCTACAGGAATCAAATGTTAAATTTTCATAATCTTTTACACAAAAGTTTCTAAAACAGAAAACAGCAGTGGTATTTAATTTTCAGAACACTCTTTCTAAGACTATCCTAATTATGGTTTTCTAACCCAGAAATTGTTTTTAACAGTCAGTAAATATATACAAGGATGAAGGGAAGGAAGGGCAGAGGAAATATTCCCAGCACTGGAAAAATAATATTAAACAATAATTAAAGGTGTTTTCTCAATTATCTTTTGATCTCTGTGCTTAATCATAGCACATTATATGGAGAGAAGAGGGAGGTAGGAATAGTTTAGAGTTATTTACCATATTTTGATTTTTATTTTTAGTATCAGTGTTACTTGACTTAAGCTGGAGTAGTGCAAAGACGGAGGAGGACAGAAAAGCAAGAGATTAGGAAGTCCCTGATTTTGTTTCAGTTATTCATTTTGCTTATGTTGGTATAAACCATGATTTTGGACTGGTTTAGGAGAAAGTAAATTCTGCTAAGAAGGCTGAGATTCATCACTGGCCTCCTGAGCTTGGTCTGACAAGGTTTTGCAGTTTAGATTTCCTAAGTGCAAACCCTACCTGAAAGCAGTCTCTGCTTCAGCATAAGATTCCCAGTGTGGTGCTATTTCAGCAGAAGCTGCCACTGGGTCAGATAACATTCTAAGTCAGAGAAGGACGTGTGGTGGTGAAATTACCTGTGCTGGCACACAGGATGGATGAATGAGCCAGTAAAGATTTAGGGCTGTGCTTCCCCAGTCAATGCTAAGGCAAGAGGATGAATGCATTTCCTGTTAAAACAAAAAGGATCTAATTAAGTAGGTAGAGAGAAAGTATATTTGAACATGTTGTTCTGACTTCCAGTACTTGTGTTTCAATGGCGAATTGAAAATCTGAGAAGGAGTCAGAGAAAAGCTACCAAATGAATCAAGGTTTTTATAGTGAGAGGCTTAAGGAGCTTGGTTATCAAAGAAAAGGTTAAGAGCTGATATGATTGCAGTGTGTGAGTGCCTGCACTATTCAGAAGGTATTTGAGGTTAGGGTGACCTTGAGTAGAGAAGCACAACTACACTGAGTGGCTTATAATAGATTTGGTAAGCATTGCTTCCACAGTGATGTAAATTAACCTGTTTCAAAACTTTTAAATCAAGCTGTTGAGATGGGTTTTTTCCCCAAACTTTAGGCTTTGGTTGACCACAAATTATTGGACTTGGTAATAGGAAGGGCTGAAGCATTTCAGTGAATGAAATTATGTCATAAATTTTCCAGAAAAATAGTTGTAATGGTTCCCTCTGGCCTAAACCAAATCTGTAAATGGCTACAGACATCTCTTGCAGTATTCTCTGTGATTGTGAATACAGACACGCAGAGATAATCAGCCCCTCTTTCATTTTTCCATGCAAACTTTAAAAGGGGAACATACAAAAGGGTAGCACACCAAGTGGCTCTGCATTATGCCATAAGACTGGGCATAAAAATGTAGGGAGGGAAATCTAACTGCTAGTGGCTGGAGATAGAAAATTGTTTTCCCAAGTCTAGGGCTCCAGCCCTCCAATGCTGTTGACAGAAATAACATGGAATTTACGAAAAGAAAATTAGCTCAACCTTAATCTCTAAAAGGGAAATGAGAAAGCTGAAATTGTTAGTGTTTCACTTCTTTTAAGACACAAAAGCTTCTTCCCAGCTCTGGTTGTCCTTTTACTTGCCTTGTACTAAAAATGCAGTCAAAGTGTAAACTCCAAAGTATCTCTTTCCTTTTTTATTTTTCAAGCACTCGCTCTTATTTCAGCAGTCTTCATGGATAGCTGTAGTATCTGATATGTTAGCAAGTGAATTACAGCAAGATTGTTGGTTTGCTTAAAAATACCTCAAGGCTGATTTCACTGACTAGTAGTGGTGTGTGGAGGTCACAGCTATCACAGCCACTGTTTTCCTCAGGGAAGTTGGAGCTTGCTGCCAAATTGATCAGAGCGGGAGAGACTAACAGAGTGAGAAGTTGCATTCAGTGAGATTTGCTTTCAGAGTACAATGTTATTATTGTGTTTTGGGAACCTTGTGTAAAAGAAGGGAAATACTAGTCCCTGTAGTCTAAATTTTTCTTAGTGGATGCTCATGTCCACAATTGGGAAAAGACATACTCAGAATTTTAAAAAGGAAAAAAAAAATCATGGACTTGGTTTACTTGAGTGTGGTTGGACTTGATTTCTGTGAGATCCAGATTTCCTGCTCTATGCAAATATGTAAGTATATTAAGAGAGCCTGTTAAACAACAAAAAATATGATTAAAGCAACCCTCAGACCACAGGATTATGTTAAAAACCCTATAATATTCTACATTAATATTTTTATTCTAATTAAGCATTTGCACGTCTTCAAATCAGTTGCTTGGAATCTGACAGAAGCCCACCCCTTGCTTGGCTGTTGGCCATTTACATCTGCCTGTCTTTTTCCCAACCCCAAAATTTTGTGAAGAGTATAGAGATAGAGGTGTGGGGAGGTAGTATTTAGAGAACTGCAGGCTCACTGTACAGAAATACATCTCTGTGGGCACACTCTGTGTTACTCAAGGAGAATTGATACACAGAGAACATTGATGGAATTCCCACAAGAATAGAAAGTTGTTTGCATCGTAGGATTGTTTAGTTTAGAGAAGACTCTTAAGATCATTGAGTTCAACCATTAATGCAGCACTGCCAAGTCCACCACTAAACCGTGTCCCTCAGTGCCACATATGCACGTCCTTTACATACCTCCAGGGATGGTGACTCCACCACTTCCCTGGGTAGCCTGTTTTAATGCTTGATAACCCTTTCAGTAATAAATTTCTGCTTATATCCAACCTAAACCTCCCCTGGGCATGACTGAAGGCCATTTCCTCTTGTCCATGTCTATTGTTACCTGGGAAAAGATACTGATGTTCACCTCACTATACAACCTCCTCTCAGCTAGAGATACATCAGTAGAGCTGACTCAAGTGTTCCTGGAGATGCAAAATAAGCAAGGAAATTACAGAATATGCCAAATTGGAAGGGACCCACAAGGATCATTGAGTCCAGCTCCTGGCCCTGCAGAGGACCATCGCCAAGAGTCACACCATGTGCTCAAGAGTATTGTCCAAGTGCTTCTTGAACGCTGTCAGGCTCGGTGCTGTGAACACTTCCCTGGGGAGCCTGTTCTAGCACCCAATCACCGTTTGGGTGAAGAACCTCCTTCTAACATCCAACCTAAACCTCCTCTGACACAACTTCAGGCCATTCCCTTGCGTTCCATCACTGGTCAGCACAGAGAAGAGATCAGTGGCTGCCCCTCCCCTTTCCTCTCATGAAACCGTGCTGGCTGTGACCAGTGACTGCATTGACTTTCAGGTGTTTTTCAATACCTTCCAGAATAATCTTCTCCATAACTTTACCAGGCACTGAAGTGAGACTGAAAGGCCTGTAGTTTCTGGGGTCCTCCTTCTTGAAAACTGGTACAATGTTCACCAGCTTCCAGTCAGCTGGGACCTCTGCAGATTCCCAAGACCACTCAAAAATCATCAAGAGAGGTTGCGTGATGACATCAGCCAGCTGTTTGAGGATTCTGGGATGAATCCCATCAAACTCCGTAGATTTGTAGGGATCCAGCTGGAGGAGCAGATCCTGCACAAGTTCAGGGTTGACTTGGAGTTATCATTCTCGCAGTCATGGCCCTCCAGCTCAGGGCACTGAGACCCCCTTAGTCCGTCATCCACATTGAAGACAGAGGCAAAGAAAGTGTTAAATGCCTCTGCCTTGTCTCTCGCTGTTTGGGAGGTGACCATCCTCATCCTGTAACAGGCCAATGATATTGCTATACACATAGCATTGAGTTGAACAGTAAATTGTGCTTAGAATTAATCAAATGAGAAATATGTTCCTGTTGGGAGAAAAGCAGCATGAATGTGGAGAGAACAGGTTTGCATTGTCCAAGCACGCTAAGTATTCCATCACAGTGTTAATGTTTCTGATTTTATGGTGGGCATTTTAAATATGTGTTTTGTTGAGTATGTGTATTCATTTCTGTGACTCTTTTAATTATCATAATGTGTACAGGTGTGGCAGGAGGCAGTGTATATATGGCAGAATTTATGATAAGCTTTGACATATGGTCATTCTCCACAGTGGCAGAGTGCTTGACTGTTGTAACAACTGGAACTCAAAACACAGGTGAAATTCAATGGTTAAAAAGAAAAAAAAATCATAGAACTTAATTTAGATGTTGCACCGGTAATTTATATATGCCACTGGTTTTTTCCAGAGGAAAGTATCGGATTATACTATCTGCTTGTTCCACGTGTGGTTTAAAATTTTGCTTTATCAGAATAAACCAACACCGTATGCTGTAGGGCCACCCTCAGTGTTTTTCAGAAGCTTCTTAATGCCTGCTGGTTAAGTGATACTCAGTTAAATCTCTTATACCTGCTTATCAATGTTCTGTTTACAAAAGCTTGTCTAACAGGCAGCTCTGTATTTGACCAGAGTGATGAGAGTTAACTGAACTGAGGGTATACATTGCCAGTCACAATTTTAAAACCTTACTCAGATTTAAGGTTATGCTGCTTTTAGGAAAAGACAGAGCTTACCTCTTCAAAGGCTCAGTGCAATTTATTTCTGAGGCTCACAAATTGGTGTTTGTATTGTCTGCTGTGTATAGAGGTATTTTAAAATAGCCAGAACTTCAGTTTCACCGAATGAGTTGTCCTGATGCACTTGCCTTTTTTTTTTTTTTCTCTCCTCTCTCTCCTTCTGATGCCTACTTTCATGTCTCTCTGTAGTCTGGTTCATTTCCCAGAAGACACCAGAAGAATCTGTGGTACTATGACATACAGCAGGGCAGGGAGAGCTTCTGGTAGCAAAAAGCAAAAATTGTAAGAGAATTGAGGATGAAATTCTTGGATTGCTGATGATAATGTGTAACAAGCAGCTCATCTAAAAATGCCTTTGTACCTGAGGATCTGAGGTGGCAAATGTGATGCAAGTTTTTAAAACCCATTCCATGGAGAATGTAATCTTTTTTTACCAGGCAAATTAATAGATATCACAGTAAGAATAGTATAAGAAGACACCTCAAACTGTAAACTGCCTGTAAAGTGTCAACATAAGTCCTTTTAAAAGATAAATCTTTCTTTACAAAGCTGTTTGTAGGGATGAACAAATATGTGAATAAGGATGTTTTATTCTGTATAGTTTGAATCATCAAAAAGGTTTTTGCAAAAACCCCTTGGCAAAAATTTTAAAGAAAACTAAATTGGCATATTGCATGCCAAAAAGATACTTGGAGGTAAGTGAGCTGAGAAAATTTGATAATGGCAAGAAATTCTCCAAGAAAGTGGAATAAACTAAGAAAGACCACAAAAATTGTGAAAGACCTTGATGAGACTGAAAACCAGACAATAATGGTTGGCGGAGTTGTAAAGTAATGCACATGCAAGGAAAATTCACAAAACTTCATGTCGAAAGTAATTTGCAAAGAATTGGCCATCAAAACTTGGGAGTGAGATCTTAGGTTTGTAATAGTGATTCCCTGAAAAAATCAGCTCAGAGTTCAGTATTGATCTACCCACAGTATTGTATGGTTCCTGTCAGTGTCTTCAGTATATATGATTGAATTTTTTAAATTTTGGTAGAGTGAAGATGGGCAATGAGGAAGCAGACTCCATACACAGAATGACTGAGCAAGGCAAAAATAACTTGGGATGTGGTATGGGTCTTATAAAATTGCATGAAGCTATGTTTAAACAAAAGGAATTGTTTCTTGGCACAGCGGACTGTAGGCATTGGAACTCCATGCTAAGACTGCAAAGTGTTTTACATCAGTTTCAGGGATACCTGTGCAAGAAAAAGTCATTGAAATGTACCAAATACGTAGAAAAATTTTAATTCTGAAAAATTTTAGGTGGACAAATATGAAAAAAGCAGCAGAAAATACAATGCCTGTGCTGTTCCTGTTCCATCCTTTCTGTTGCTGCATTCACATTTTTAAAGTGTTTTCAAAGTTACTGCCACAACTTTTAGTAGTTGCAGAGTATTTCTTACATTTGCACGTTCTGAAATTGGAAAGTCACAAAATCACAGGCTGGTTGTGGTTGGAAGGGACCTTTGGAGATCATCTGTCCACCATCCCTGCTAAAGCAGGTTGCACAGAATCATGTCCAGGCAGGTTTTGAATATCTCCAGGCAAGGAGACTTCACAGCCTCTCTGGCAGCTTAATTAAGTGCCCTGACACGCTAAAAGTATAGAATATTTTAATTGTATTCAGAGGAAATGTCCTGTGTTTCCATTTGTTCCTGTTGCCTCTTGACCTGGGCACCACACTTGAGATATTTGTGTGAATTGGTAAGATTCCCTCTCACCCATCAGTTCTCCAGGCTACAGAAGTAGGAGCAGACTACTGCTGAAACCTGTGTGAATTCCCTCAGTCTTTGCTCGCTTCAGTAGTTTGGGTGGTTTTAAGGAGACTCATTACAAAAAGATAGTTTCTTCTACTTCATTGGAAAGACATTTTTAAATTTAACTTTTTATTAAACCAATTGAAATAGGAGAACAAGACTTAAAGATTGTTAAACTTAGTAATGGCTACCAGAGCACTGTGAGTTGCTTTGTTAATTCCCCCTGTAGCATAAACAGCATAGTGCAGATTTTTATTTGCATTTGTGGTGGCTGTTGGCTTCTGTTATTATTTTGTTTTATAGAACTAGTTCTTAAATACTGGTGCTCCCCACTGGGCAAAGTATGCTGCATCATTTCCTAATATATACCTCAACAAATAACTCTCTCCCTCTTTCCTACTCTATTCCCTCCCTCCCTCCCTCCCTGCATTGAAGAAGATAATTTTGTGTAGTGATCTGAGATCAGTTTGCTCTGCAGCATTCATCTTCTAACAGAGAGATACTATTTTATTTTTCCAGCATGCTGTAATCCACACTAGTTTCTGATACATTTAAAACCTATTAATTGTTAATGTACACTTCTTGAATTCTAATCATGACCAGACTGCATGCAGGGCTCTGTTTTGGGAAGGATCATTAACCGTTCCCCTGGGGATCCCAAGTGGTACTTTCTGGAGGCAGTGTGAGCTGTACTATTTGTGTAGGTTTTGTCCTTGTGCTGCTGCATCTGTTTGAAACTGGGACTTTCTGCATAGTCTGCATTGTATGGTTTTGAACTGCCGTGCCTAGTGCTGGCACTGTGGATTGTTATCTGGAATGCACAGAGGAATCATTGATCATTGCTTCTTCTTCCCTTCTTATTTTTTTAAACGGCACTGCAGACTGTAGTGGGTATGTTTGCTGCTTCTATTCACCGATCTCAGACACTTCAAATGGTTGAGGTACTTTCAGCATTATTCTTTTCTTCTGGATTAAGTGATCTAATGATTAGTAACTACTAATTGCTGAAAAGTAGTTACTAGCAGGTTGAAAACTTATCTTCCATTTAGGAAAAACTCCAACCAACTATTCCCTAATAATACAGCAATCTTTTAACGTGTACTATAAATGTAATAATATATATTGACTGTCAGATCTATTATAAAATGGATGCTCATAAAACTTTTAATCTGCATGTATAATTGTGGTATATTACACAGGGCAATGCAATAAATGGTACGAGTCAGAAAGAGAATTTTTTTGTTATGTTTTAAGCTTTTAAACTTTGGACTGTCACTGTATTCTGGAAACAGAGGAAAAAGAAAACAAGGATATTTATGTTAGGTTTTTCTTAGATTTATCACATTCATTGTAACAACGCTGCATCATTTAAAAATTCAGTAGTTTATTTTAGGTGAGGTGTTTTTACTTCTGTAATTGTCTTACTATGGTACCCCTATGGCAATGAAATGCACTATTTAATGTCAAAAGCTGATAAAATTTAAATCGCCTCTCCAGAAAATTTTACTGCTAATGCCATTTACGAAGTCATGCATTTGATTTTAAAAGAATTCAACGAGAAACCTATGTAGCCATTATAAAAAAAAAAAAAGTGTTTAGTGCTAAGTAATAGATTCAGAGAATGTCTTCATAGGCAAATACAATGCAATATATTTTACTTACATTTGGTTTTTTTGTGTGTGTGCATATATGCAAGGAAAATCCTCATAGTGCAGGCTTCTCTGGAAGCTTAAAATTTGTACTAAGGGGAAATTACAATCTTTATCTTGATGTTTGGAAAGTCTGGAAGCAACTAATTTACTGTTCTAATTCTTTAATGAATCAGTTGCTTTAACTTTTCTCTCTTCCTTTTGTAAATCAGCTTAGTATCAACTATGTGATGTCTACCACCTAAAAATAAACAGCCAGGTTTGGTTTCTTCAAATAGTACTGTAAAGAGAAAAAACCCATCACTGTGACTGCAAAGCAAGCTTCAAAAAAATGTAACTGGTTAACAAATCAAGCTATCGTCTTCTGAGCTGGTTTTAAAACAAAATGGTGAATGAGCATTCATCTTATGTTATAAACTGCCAGTTTTTGCCCTCTCCTCTTCAGGATCCATTTCTTATCTTAGATAATGATAGAGGACCACGTGTGCATAGATGCTCATAGGATAACTTGGGTTGAAAGAAATCTCAGAGGTCATCTGGTCCAACCTCCTGCTCAGAGCAGGATCAGTTGTTAGACCAGAGCAGATACTTTGGGTTTTTTTATTTAGAAAAATACATTTGAATATTTTTGCATCAGGAAATTAATTTTAATCTGTATTCATGTCACATCAGGAAGAATGACAAACTGTGATTAATTGAGGCCTCAACACACTCTGTTTTCTGAACATCCTGTGTTATTCTCTAGCTCCTGCAGTGTTAACAGCAGAGCACTCTGTGATCTTGAGGATATTCTAAACTGGTGACCGACAGGAGTCCTGGTATTTAGCAAAGATGTAATCAGTTCTGAGTTCCTGAAAAGGTTCAGTCAAATTTAGGATTACCATATTCAGGTTTTCACTTATCTCACATTTTTCACAGTGTTGAAATGCTTTCTGAAGCTTGGTAACTTTCATGATATTGACACTTGCTGCGTGTTTTTCCGAACCTAAGCACTCCCATGGGCTCCGTCACTCATCAGTTCTGCATGAAAATGTTTGGGGATTGCAACCTCTTTTCCCAGAAAGTGGTATTTTTAATGGAGCCTGTAAAGGACCTCCTCTTACACAAATGTCTCCAGGAAAGAATATTTTACCAAATAAGTGCTAATATTTATGATTGAAGGAAAAACATGTAGAAATAAATGACAGTGACTTGTCAGGGTGCAAAAGTGGTTCCTATAACATGTCTGTTGGATCAGCAGAAGATAGGAGAGGGCTTTCAGGGGGCTTTTTGCAGTTCAGATGTGGTAGTGGGGCCCTGCAGCATGGAGGATGTGCAGGTTTGGGGAGGGGAACTATTTAGTAGCCTGGGGATGGCAGCAGCAAGGAGTTGCCTTTTATTCATAAGCTCTGGCTTGCTACTGATTCCCTAACTTGTTTTAAATCTAATTATTATGAGGACTGGAATCTTGTTTCTCCTGTTTATCTCAAAAAAAAAAAAAAAGAAAAATCTTCCAGCAGAAAGTGTTTGTTTGGGTTTTTTTCCTTCTGTACTGTTTATTGTCCTGAAAGGTTGTAAATTGATTATTGTTTGTTCTCCAGATGGATCCTGTGCAAAAAGCAGTCATAAACCATACATTTGGAGTGTCCATTCCCCCAAAAAAGAAACAAGTCATTTCCTGTAATGTCTGCCAGCTTCGCTTTAATTCTGATGTAAGTACAACCTATTTTCTTTTTTTTTCTTAGTACATTAAGTATAATTAATCTAAATTTCTTTTTTCCTAAATAAATCATTCCAGTTCTGTCTACATTCTGCTCAGCCTGCTGGGTTAGTATTTTGTCCGATCAAAGGTGACAGTCCACAGAGAATGGACTCTTGATTGTCTTGAGTAGGTCTGCCATGATATTCAATTCCCTGTCCATTGATAATATACCATTTGATGATGCAGTAACCTTCAAGAGGTATTGCAAATAGAAATGATTGTTTGGTTGGTTTTTATAAAAAGGGAGATGAAGCAGACAGAAAAGCTTCCCCATGAGTTCTCCATGTCTTATTTACTCTTCTTCCAGAAGAAACAGCTTTTTCTTGCTGTTCATACATCCTTGGTGATATGTGTTCAGATTTCTTAATAAACTCACTTTTCTGATAACTTTCATTTGTAATAAATATGAACACTTCTGGCTGTCTTCTTGAGTATGATAAAGTTCAACAAAACTGTTTTCTGAAGTTTAATTTTTAAAAAAATTGCAAAAGAGTACATTGAGTGATATGTTTAAAAAAAATATACCCAATTAATGTTTTTCCTGAATGGCTTGAAAATTAAAGAAACTCAAGAAAACAATGTATAAGAAAATTATGACCTTTGACACTTTAAGAATATGTACTTCTCTATTCTAATTTCAGTCTCAGAATTAGTTTGCAAACATCTCCTTAAAACTTTCAAGATCTTGGTGCTCCTAGAGATTTACAGTAAAGCACCCATACCTATTACCCTGGTTTTCTCTACCTTTAACATTCCACTTTGAAAAGTGTCTTGTAAAGTGTTTTCCCCAGTTTGACTTTCTTGTCTAGGCTGGTAAGGATTTTGAAGCAGTGCTATCTTAGCTTCAAATTGATTTCTAAATTTGTCATCTTTTGACAAGCTTATTAAACTTTCTTTGAAGTGGCAATATGTGCTCAGTTAACTGATCTCAAAAGTCATTATTTTAAATTTAGTTGCCTTTCTTCTCTGAGATTAGGATTTAAGGGGGAAAAAAAATCTTTCTGCTCATATACTTGGTCCAGATATCTACTTTTACTGATTAAATCAAGGAAGCAATAAAGGTTTTTAAAATTTCCTAGGACTTCATGGATCTGAATCTTGCTCCTGAGCTGAACTTTACTCCATCACCAGGGAGGCAGCTCAGCCTGTCCCTGCTATTCCGTCTCCTCCTGAGGTCAGGGTCCCTCTGATCATGGTTCCTGTCTCTAGAGGAGCCACTCTGTCTGCACTGACGTTCAGGTGGGCAAACAGCCCTTCAGGCAGACAAACTGAATCACAACTGAGTGACTTGAAATAAACAAACAAAAAGATACAGCTGAAATGTTATAGCATTTCATGCATCTGTCAACCAAGCAATTTTTCCTATCTAGCCTTACGAAGTAGAACAAAGAGTGCATATCATGTTCTGCTTTCATAGTGGCACCACAAAAGCACAGTCAATTTATAGGCATGTTTCTTCTTCTGGGCCAGGTGTATTCAATAGGGCGTCATGCTCTCTCTTTCTAAATGTGATCAATATGCTCAGTTACAGTTACTAGAAAATATCATCATCCTTTTGTAATGAATAGTTTTAAGAAAGGATGAAGCACCATGACTGTGCTGAAATGCAGCTCCTTACTTTCTACAGTAGTTTAGTTTATCAGAACATTAATAAACAACATGGAAATTTGGTTTTAGAATGTGCGAAGGTTATAGCAGTGTTACTAATATGAGAAAGTACTTAAATATTAATCTAAGTTTCACAAATATTTCATAACTGCAACATACAGGAATATTTGAAGAATGAGTCGTCATATTGTAGCACTTCTATTATAAAAGCCATTCAAGGGATTATTCTGCTTCTCCTGAGAAGCTCTTTATAAGATTTTAAATTTTCCATCCAGGTTCAGTCATTTGACCTTAAGAACTATTTATATGAGCATGTGTTGTCTTTTCTGAGAGAGTAAGAGCTTATTTTATTTGGATATTATTCTCACCTATATACACAGGCACACACCCCCCATAATCTGCACTGTTATAATTTCACTGAGGGTAATACTCATGGGGTTTCAACTAAGTTTTGCAGACTCTTGTAGTTCTTTCTTAGCTTGTTAAAACTCCTTCACAGAAACAAAAATGTGGACTCTTTGCTTATATTTTTCTTTCTGGTCCCTTTATAGTGTGAAATTATGCTTAGTGGGTGGAATGGTCTTTACAATCCATCCTGTGTTTGCTGACTGGAGAAAAAGGGAGTCAGATAAGTGTGAACCTTGTAATTGCTTAATCTTTCAGAGAATCGGTTCTACAATATGACATCCTAAGAATGTCACAAATGTATTGATTGCCTTTTGAGTGACATCAAAATGTGTTAACTTATATTAAAGCTTCAACATAGCACATTGCAGAACGAGTTTTTTAGTACAGCCACTTGATACTTGCAGTTTCTTCTAGCTCTACAAGGCTGACATACGCCTTGTTGTTGACAGGCATTTCATTTCTTTGAACTTTCTTTGACCTAAATTATGCAAGTAAATTAAATAAAAATGACAAAGTAAGCTATTAAGTAGTTTTAGGTTTTGGTTTGTTGTGGGGTTTTTTTCCACTTTTGTTCTCTCAAATGAATTTCACTTGCATAGTGTTTGAGGACTCTGACCTGATTCTAGTACCTTTTATGTATTGCATGAGTAACATACAAACCAATGGATATTCATCTGTGAGAATAAAATTGGTTTCTTTGTCTGCAATCTTTTCCTTGTGCTGTGGACACTCACTGGTCTGGATCAATAGACAAAAAAAAAAAAATCAGACTAGTCAATTTATATTTGTCAAAACCCCCTCTAAATTAATGCAGTAAGTTGCAAAGGTTTCAGGTTTCTTTTGCTTATGTGTCTGCAGGTTTAGCTTTGGTGAGTGTGTTCTGGCATCAGATTCAGAGGCAGGGATCTACAGCTATCCACAGGGGTGGAAGGAAATTTTAAAATAGGTTGCCTTGAATGTGGGAGTAACTCATATTGAAGTGATACCTTCTATATTTTGAAAAATAAAGTTGCTAGGATGATGCCATTTTTTTCCTACCATATTACAATATGAACAGTGTTTCCTAACTGTTTCCTCCAAGTCTACTGTACTTTTAAAGACGTTTTAAAAAGTACAACATGGACAGAGGAAAACCTCTGTCTACAGATCCTAAATTTGGTCTAGTTTTAGGCTGATGTGTCTGTCCTTTTCCAGAAAGAAATGATGTGTTTTGACTCATACTCCCAGACATTCACTACCACACTCTATCTGTCCTTTTCTAAAATACTTTAGCTGCAGTTTGGTCAAGTTGTATTTTTCAGCTAATAAATTCTGGCACAACTAGTTTGAGCACCCCTTCCAATCTCAGCTCCCAAAGAAACTGTCCTAAAGCGTAGTATAGTATAGATGATCCAAGGTCTTGAGAAACAGAAAAATAAAATGCCGGCTCTGTGAAGTAACACCAAAGTTGCCTTTCTAGCCTGCGTAAATAGTTTCTTTTTGTTACTCCTTTTGTTAGTAATATTGTTGCTGTTACTGTTCATTTTCTGATCTCATTGATGTTTCCAGTAAATTGTTCTTATCTCAACCCATGATCTCTGCCTTTTATGCAGAGAAGCAGCACATGGTTTTAGCCAGAGTAGTAGATTGGAGAATATCATTCCTAGACCACAACAGGGAGTTTGCTGAATCCTAATGATACCAGTAAGAGGTCCCAGTAGCAAGAGGCCAAGGGGAAAAATGGCTGTTTTCTATCCCATATAGACTCCTTCTCTTGGCTCGTTCTTTCTCATTCCTTCTGGCCACCAGATGAATATGGAGCATTTTCTGCAGCTGCTGTGTGGCAACAAGTCTTCCAGCAGCTGTGGAGCTTTGGTGAGACTGTCCCAGAGATGTCAGAATAGACACTATAGCTTGCAGCCATAAGAGAAAAGTGAGTTTTGGTTGCATCGATATCTGTTTGGCTTCTGCATAATTGATCTTTGCTCCATGTCTGTGAATCATTGTCTTGTGTTCAAGTAGTTTCTCTGCTTTTCTCCCTCATTATTTATATTTTTTTGTTTAGTATGGAGGTTTTTAGGGTTCTTTAGCTTGGAGAAAAGGAGGCTTCATATGGGGAACGTGGAAGTGCAGAGTTAACGACTGAACTCAATCTTAGAGTTCCTTTCCAACCCAAATGATTCTGTGATTCTATTGATAATTCAGAGTTTTTGGAGCTTGGGCACTAGACAATGATGTCAGTGCTAAATCAGTCCCTTCTCTCAGCAGACAAACTTCTCTATAGTCCAGACATGCAAATAGATTATGCCAGCATTCCATATGTGTTATTGTTCTGATTTTTGGTAGTTGGGCTTTTTTGAAAACAGATTTTGTCGTCTGTTGATCATGTCTGAAATAAGTATCTGCTTCCCTCTGCATGCTTTCTGTTTCTTATAGAAAGGTCTTTGTCTGGTAAGGCCTGGTAGGTACTATCTTGTTAATAGGATGTAATTTGATTGAAATAAACTTTGTTTGCACATTGTGTTACTCTGTGGTTAAAGACTACGAGACAGTTCTGCTTTTTGGTGTCACTTGCATAGATTCAAAAATCAAGAGGCAGATCAGAAAAAGGAGATGTAACAGTTTGGCATGAAAAGATGCTGAAGGTCATCTTACTGTTAAATACATTTAAAGCTAATAAAAATGAAGTGATAGTAGACCATCATTTTAAAAAGCCAGAAGGCAAATTTTTGAAGTTTAGGCAAGTATTACAAAAAGTTGACTTTGCAAATTTCAATGAATCACTTGTGCTGTCAAAAAGATAATAAACAAAATAATCAATAGCATCAAATAAAATCCTACAGAACTGTCATTGTCTTTTGTCAAACGTTTTACATTTTCCTTATAAATAAGGCTATATTGATTCTTTGAATATAGAGGGTAGTGAAGCAGAGAGGAGGTAATTAAAAGCATAAATCTCAGGAACTTGTGAAGGTAATTTTCTGTTTTGTAGACAGAACTGACAAAATGATGAAAGTTCTTAGCTCCAACATGACAGAAATATTGCATGATTATAAGGTACAGGGTTATAACATGCTGAAAGTCCTGTTCAAATAACAGCTATTTAACAGAGCTTTTAGCTAAGTTTGGTAAGGTATTTAAAATATGAGTCAATTTCTTACAACATGGCTGATCTTCACAGCTTTTTGTTTTTTCTATGTTCTTTTCAATAGTAATCTGCCTTGATATTTTGAGCAATTAGTTTTTAGAAATCCATAAGGACTGAATTGAAAAAATAATGCATAGGTTTGGTGTAAAAAATGTATGAAGACTCCAGTTTTGCAGATTTCTTCAGTTACATCTATTATTAATAAGAAATGAGATAACTATATTTTTCGATACTACTTCCTAATTTATAATTTCATGTAATTTTTATTAGAGTTATGATTCTAGTCTAAATTCTTCTTAAGTTACACAAATAAATATGCATACTCTTACAGGATGGTTCTAACAGGTAAACTATGTGATCAAACATTTGGCAGACATCTTACCATTAAGAAAGGGAGCTTTATAGTCCGCTGTGAATATAAATGGCAATAGGTTATGAACATAAATACCTCTCTGTTCCTCCTATCTTGCACAGTTAGTTGCTTTCTCCAACAGGACCACTGCTATTGTAATCAGCTTGATGTATAAAAGTGGGCAGGAACACAGATGTTGAGAGGTGGTCTTTCTACAGGTGTTGACTATATTTATGACATGTTATTTTTTTAGCTGGAATTTATGTAAAACTTTTTTATGGTATGCAAGAAAAATTCATCTTTATAGTTACTCTGTAATAGAATAGAAGTTCTCAGGATTATTATATCTGTTCAGTCTTTCAGTTGTAAATTTTCTATGCAGTTGAACTCTTACTGGCAGAAGCTTTTGTGGTATTTTCAAAAAAATATTTTTCATTAGAGATCACCTCTATATTGACACCAAATGAATAATTTATTTGAGATAGAATCATAGAATCTATGATTAAGGTTGGGAAATACCTCTAAGATAATGAAGTCCAACCATTAACCCAGCACCGTGTTCACCACTAAACCATATCCCCAAGTGCCACACCCAGATGGGTTTTTAACGCTTCCAGAGATAGTGGTTCTACCACTTCACTAGGCAGCATGTTAGAGAGAAAATTGCTGTTGAGAATACTTCCCATCCATGGTGGAATTCCTGCTTTAAACAGGGGCAATAGCAAGTGAGAAGGAATAGGAGCTACAAGCCAACATGTTCACTTCCACTTAGTTGTGGTACTCACCTAGCATTGCATAGCTTAAGGCATGAACCCAGATTTCCCACATGGATACTTCAAATTCTCCTTTTATTTCTGTACTTCTCTTTCCTAATTCCATGCAGCTCTACATATATTTAATTTTATATGTTAATTACCAGACTGAATAATGTGGTACAAGATTCAAATATCTAGCTGGAGAGTTGTTGTTACAATTGTTTTATTTCCATGAAGACCTATTGAAGGGCTACTTCAGCTGATCTTGAAGAAACCTGCAAAACATCTCAGTCTCACACACATATGCACTGAACCTTTAGACTTAGTCAAGCCTTGCATAGGTTAATATTTCATCTCTTTACATAGTAATAAATTCAGTTAATTAGACATCCACACACCAAGTAGATTCTAAAGCTCAGTCACTTGTGAACTGTCAAAATGAACAGTGCTGGTTTCAAATATACTGTCAGTCATTGCTCCTGACAGGGGTATTATTCTGATATCCTTTGTACTACAGTCTGGCCTGTATTTCAAAGCTTTATTAGAGGTAATATCACTATCAATCAATCCATATGATCTGTATGTTTCCTGGTTATCTGTATCTTTCTAAATATGCATATCTATATGTATATTTAACTTTAAGCAAAGTAAGGCTACTGAGGTTGTTTTAAGCACTTTAATATGCTAAAAATATGCACATTTGTTTTCAAAAGTGTATTTACATCTAGATGATTTGAATTGCTGATCTTTTATTAGATGCACTCTAGCATATAAGGTTATTGTATAAGTATTATATGTAGTCTCACAGTTTAACATCCTGATTCTTAGATTTTAAACATAAAAATTTGTAGTTGAAAGTAGCAATTAAATTTAGATTTTAAATAAAATGCAAAATTTGGATCATTTTTAAGAGTGGAAAAAGTTGTCCTTTCTTTCAACCAAGTCATTAATCCTTATAACCTAGAGGCTTTCTTAAAAATAAAAAAAAATTCAAAACTGTTCATAAGCTTTGATTGATGGGGGGTTTTAATTAATAGTAAGCTGGGAATGGAACTAAAAATCTAGTTTGCTTAAAGAGAGAACAGGAGTCCTGCCACCATTTTAAGGTGTAGAAATTTGAAAAATTATGGGAGAAAATTGCATAATTCTCTGTCAATTATATTGTTATTTGCAACTTAATTTGAAATACAGCTTTTCGCTGATCTTACAAAGACGTAGACATATTTTTAGTGTAATAAAATATGCATCCTGTTGATCAAAAAATAATGCCAGACAAATGCAATAACACTGGAGTGGAATTTGGCCTATCAGTACAAAGGTATTTTTTGCATTCTGATACATAGTGTCACATTTATAGCAGCTTAAAGCTTTTCCTGTTCATTGAATTTTAGTAGCCAGTACTTAATGACTTTCTGGGCTTCCTAATAAGGAAGGGGTTTCTATTTTGAAATGTGCAATGTTTGTATGTAAAGTTAGTAGACCACAGTCAGCTTTAGAACTACGTGGAAATTAGATTTTCGTTTCAGTTAGTGAGTTCTTTCATAGAAATATTTTGTTCCACTTTTTCAAAAGTGTCCTCCTTAACTAAGTATACATTTTATTTTAAAATTATAGTAATGTTAGTTCAATTATGCCATTTAATATTGACTATATAAACAATAAATTTATCTTAAGTTCACCACTAAACAAAAAAATTAAATAATATTGAATTGTGGGAGAGTTAAATTGTTTTACTGTAGAATATAAACCCTACAGTAAATGCAGCTGTATACAGTGGAATAGAGTATTGCACCATTAAAATCATAGTACATAAGTACAGAGAGATTTCTTCATTTTAGCTTTTCCTAACTTTTTTATTTTCTCAAACATTGTTTTACTGGTACGGAATTTGCATGCATTAGTTGTACTTAATGATGATCAAAAAGTACATTCAGTATCCATTTAAAATATTGCATCCCTAAGATATTTACTCTTAATTTCATTTTATATTTTACTGGGGTTTTATATTAAAAGTGGTGAACTATTTTTTACGCACATGGCATTTGAACCCTATGTGTACAGAACTTCCTCTGGATTATCAGAGCAAATGAAGATAAATGTTCATCTTTTTTCCTTAACTAAAAGTGAAAATTTTATATGTCATGGCTTATTTCAAAGATATGTTTAGTGTTTCAATGATGTGTTCTACAAAGCTCATAAACTGCTCTATTGCAGTATTTGTGTCAGCAGTGAGTTTTAAGAGGACTTGGAACAAGTATCATAGGATATTCTGAGTTGGAAGGGACCCTTAAGGTTCATCAAAGTCCAACTCTTAGGTGAACGGATTGAACCCACAACCTTGGTGTTACTAGTACCAGTCTCTAACCAATTGAGCTAATCACAGAGTCAAATATGTTTGCCTTTAATGTGGTATGTGTGCAAATATTTTATGGAATTAGGGTTAGTAATGATCAGGAAATTCATAATCAGAACAATCGGTACCAGTAATAACCAGAACTTGCATTCTAATTTCAAATTCCATCAGCTACCCTATTTTAGTTTGCTTTGGAGTTATAAAACTCCAAAGGCTTATTTAATGCAGGGACTCTGCATTTCAGTTACCAAAAGGCAGCCAAATCAAATTATTTATCCCACAGTGGATAAAAAGCAAACTCTGAACTTCAGGTATATCTGAAAGGACTAGAAAATAGTGCTTACGTGGGTAGGAAATATTGCTTTAATACCTTAAGGAACAGTCCTCCAGATTCATGCTTGAAAAGAGTATCTGTGTTTCTACTCACAGAACAGAGATGAGTTGAAAACACTTAAAATTCTAAGGTTTAACAAAATCCAGCCCCTGGAATTGAAACTATACAAATAGTATATGGAATTGAAACTATACAAATAGTTTCAATTTCTGCAAATTGTAGAAATAAATAGTATGTACTTAACTTCCAAAGTGAAGCAGTGAATTCATTTTCCAAAGGTAGATTTTCCATCCCCAAGCTACTTTCAAATCAAAACCGGACAATTGTTTTTTTCCCCTTCAAAGGGCTGGCATTTTCAAAAACCCTACTCAGATGGTCATAGCAATACTTTTTGGCCTTATAATGTACAACAATGAGAGATTATAATAATTACAAAACTTAAACCAAAATGAGTCCATTCACCATGTTTCCATGAAGCTTTGCTTGTGTTTATGGAAATCCTAATTTTAATTCTGCCTGGGCATGTTTGTTCTCAACAGGTCTCATGTACATTATATGAAGGATTGAATGAAGGGAATCAAAGACTGTAGTAGGTTATTACTGATATTGCAGGCATTATTATTGCAAATATCAGCAGAAAGGCTTATTATCAAGGAATTGACTTACTAAGTCTTTCTCTTGAGTGCATTTATGTCTCTTATGTTATGGCTTTGGCCTCAGGCAGCATATGATCCTATCGACAGCAAACATATGCGCAGTGCATAGAGTTCAAATATTTAAAGGGACATCATCAACTTGAGGATGCTTGAGTGAAAAATCTCATACTTGGTATTATTTAAATTTAAAAATATTGGAATGGAAAGGGTATATATACACCTCAATTTTAAGGTTCACACTTTTGTACACTGTAATGTTGGAATAGTTTATATAATTTTGGTGATGGAAAATATTCCTTCCAGTGCATCATTTAGCAACAGCAAAGCCTAAGAGAAATGGAAAAAACACAACAAAAGTGGAGAGAGACAGGGTGAGACTGCTGTGCCTGCATAAGGCCTGTTGACGTAACAGGGCACAAACAGAACTGTGCTCCTCTGCCCACATTCATAGCTGAAGAGGTCCAACTCAGAAGTTGACAAGTGTCCCTTTAAGTAGTGCACGTAGTACTAGTGCTATAGCTGGTTAGTTGTTTCTTTATAATCCTTAAATTGTGTTTTGTATGCGTGTTAATATTTCAAAGGTTTTAAAATCAATAAAGAGTTTAATAGCAATTGATGAGTAAACTACTGGTTTTGTAATAAAATTTTTTTTAAATACCTCAATTTCAGGGGAATTCCATATAAAACTAATCTGGCAGCCTTTCTTACTGAATGCTTGCTAACTGAAATAAAAGGAAAGATGCAGCCACAGTGTCACATACACTATCCTTCTGAGGTGGAAAGTACAGTGTTTCATGGGGTGTGTAATTGCAATAAGAAGCTTTGGTGTATGAGAACTTCACTCCTCTATTTTAGCAGCAGTTCTCCATCAGTTTTATAACTTCTGTGAGGACTCCAACATGCTCTCTATTCTCTTGTCTGGTCCAGCTGTTTCTACTCTTCACTTCCACTCTACCCTATGATAAAGCTGTTATTATATGCTGTCCCAAGGTGACTGTATTGTAATGCCTACTTCTGCTGATCCTAAAGCAATTTTCCTCATTATGGCAGCACTCTTTATGGAATTCAAGCCTTTTAGTTATCATAGTTGCTCTTGATAAAAAGCATGTGACTTGTTTCATGGCTCATTTAACACAATTAACTAAATAAAACAATCCTAATCAACTGAAGAGAGAGAATGAATGTGTTTTTGCATGAACATAGTAAAAGTTTACTTGCACTGATGTTTTTCTATGCCAGGTGCCAAGATGTGGTTACATGAAGCATGCTTTCTCTGAGTATTTTAATTTTAAGTAAATGACAATATTAACTTTTTTAGTTAATATATAACCTTCAATAGAGGCACCTAGTGGTATGTCTGATTTTTTTTTTTTTAAACTGTGTTTGGAAATATTAATAATGCAAAACTACTGCTGAATAGTACAATGTTATGAAAATAGACTGTTTGGGGTAAGTTTGTTTATTACACATTATTTGGTAAATTCATTTCTTACCAAGAAAAACGTTTAAATTCATTAGCTGAAATTTCCAAGCTCTAGAGTTTGTATTAAGCATGTAGTTCCTTAGTTTTGCTCCAAACAAAGTAGTCTGATTTGTCAAGGCCACTGATTACATATAGTCAGGAACGGTAAAGGGAATTAAAAAACTGGGCATTTCTTTATGTGTCTAGCTTTAGCCTAGCAACTTCAAAAACACTGATCAAGTTTCTGAAGATAATTTTAAGACAACAGTGAAGTAACCATTGCATCTCAGTACATATTTCTACTGTTCTGTTTGGCCAGATTAAGAAGAGTACATTATATATAAAGCACTTCAACCAAAATAAATAATAATAATGAAAAAAAGCTCCTCTCCTTCCTGTCCTTAAGGTTCCAATTTTCTTAGTCTTTAATAAAAAATATTCATGGCAATTTATAAAGCAATCAAGACTGATAAATATTTCGTTTTCTGTGTTTTACTTGTGCCTACTGAAGTTTACAGCTGTGGTGTTTTTTCATTTTAACCCTTCTTTCTTGATCTAATATTGAAGTCATTCTTTTTCAGGTTTCAATTGCTTTGAAATTTTCATGTGAACATGAAAATACTTTATGACATTTGTACTAGATCAAACAGAAAGAAAAATGGATTATTTAATCTTGTCACGGCATGGTACATCTTTCTAACTACAAGCAATAAAGTCTAAGGAACAGTACATGAAAATTGAGTAGCATCTTTCTGAATTGGATGTGTTTACATTTGTATAGGGCTTTAAATCCTTAAGCACTAAGGAAGCAAAGAATTACATTAGGGGTGACAGAGCTTTATGTAATCTCAAAGCCTCTTTTTCCAAGTTGCTGAAAACTTGCAACTTTCATTAAAACCCTATCATTTGAATATATAAGAACTTACATCCAGGAAAACTGTTAGGGATAAAGCTATTAAAATTTTTTAGGTGGAATATAATGGTGCCTACTATTGAAAGTGTCACTTTTCTGCCTTGTCATCCATTGTATTATGTACGAGTACAGAAAAAAGTGAGCCTGATTTGTTCTCCTTTGTAGAGCCAGGCCGAGGCCCACTACAAAGGAAGTAAACATGCCAAGAAGGTCAAAGCTCTAGAGGCAACGAAAAATAAACCCAAAGTTGGTTCTTCCAAGGACAGCGCAAAGGCTAGCCCAAGCTGCTCCACCACGCCAGTCACAGCCAACATCTCTGACAAATCAGGTCAATGAAAACTTTTTGTTCTATACATTCTTTGCTTTCTCCTTTTTTTGTGTTTGTGTGAGAGAATTTGGTTGCATGATAGTGATCCATGAGTTGTCTTTTCTGAAGTGTATACTATGCTTTCTTGTATAGAATTTGTTTTGATATTATCAAAGTGCTTTTCATATCTGTGAAACACCTGGTGCCCCTGAAATACTAAAGTCCATTGTTAAAAACCTGTCAAATTTACTCTTTTATATGTATGTTGTTCATATGACAATAATAATGGATGGATTGTGTGGAGGGTTAAGTCTGAGATGTATATATTTAGCTAAAGCACAAGACACCTTTGTAAGAAATTTTTCCTTTCTGAAGAGGATAATATGGCTTGGATAGGGAGACATACCTGCAGAAATGTGAAGCCTTGTGGCTTGGGTATTTCATGACTTTCACAGCTTGTTAGTGCTTCAATATCAATTCTTTTTTTTTACCCCTCCTCTCCTCCCCCTCCAGATTAGTAATCTGAGGAAGATCAGCAACACTAATAGCAGTGGAATTGCTTGAGTCTCTTTCTGCTCTGTCAGTGTTGTATTACTGAATTAAATAGGAGAATTTCATGAACTCACTGACAATCTGAAACACTGTTACATATTGTCCAGGAGAGGGCACCTACTGCGGGTTACCCAGCTGTCAGTCCAATAGGCTGCTGCTGAAACATTTGCTTCTGCCTTGGTAGCAATTTAGTATCCTCTTCACCAGAGCTGATCTTGTCTCAGGTGCCGTGAGGTGAATTACACAGTTTTTTGACATGCACACACACACAAAAAACCCCCCAAACAAACTCAAAAAAAGTATCAGTGACTATTTTGTAGTTCTGTATCAAAACTATCCTTGGATCCATAGCAATGACAATGGATCCCAAATTTTGCATTGATTTACCTATCAAATCACATTTTAGGTTTGAGAGAGATAACATAAATCCAAGGAGCACCTTCAGGGGAACAAGCCATGCTACTATTAAACAGTAACAAGCAACCATGGATCTAAATATAAGGTGGACTGTTGAATGGAAAAAAGATTTAAAATATTTCATAAGTATTTTACTCTGAAATATCAAAAATATCTTTGGTTAAAATAGCTTACTGCTCCAGGTGTACATGATGAGAACTCAGTCAACTGCTTACATAAGATCTCAGTTAAAACTTTGAAGGTTTTAACACGTTGAGTGTGTCTGTGATAATGTAGTTGTTTAATGCTGTCCCTCTCCTAGGCCAAAGGTTGAGGTCCAAAGTTTCGTCATCTTTTATAAACTCCATCATCTCTTCCATAAGTCTGGAGCTGTCTTATGTTTCCTTTGCCTAACTGAGTTCTGAATTGAATTAATTTTTTTCTTTTCCATGCAATGTATCTAAAATCTACATTCAATTTTTGATAAAATAATATAACCAATCAGAAGGGGAACCTTCTCTTGATTTTTTAATTTAAATTGCTCTGCTTTGACAGTGTATTGTTTTATGCTATTAATTGCTCTGTACTAATTAGACAGATTACCATCTGTGTCTGTTGGATTTTACCACTGCAAGTGTTTCTACATTAAAAATTAATCACAGTGGCAATTTAGTTAAACATTTTCTTCCCATTAGGAGAACAGTGGGATTCTCTGTGGAGAGGAGGCTCCTCAGAGCCTGTTACTGCTGTACAGGAGATTACAGATGGGATGTTTAGGAGGAAAAACTTGAACCTGGAATAGCAAATTCTCTGTACATGTAGAGAAAGTTGGTCATGGAGGTCAGGAATGGCTTGAAGACTGGGTTTTTTACCAGGCTGTGGTCTTGAAACAAACCATAAATTTGTTCAACTACACTTTCCCTGACAGAGGCTATTGTTCATCTATTCTTTAACATATGTTTAGCTCCTTAACACAATGCTTGTTGCAACAAGAGCAATCACTATGTTGCTTCTGGGAATTAGTGGAATTTTGGGGGTTTTGCCTTGGAGCAAATTAACTGATGCAATTTTTTCTGAATATTTTAATACAGCTTTCGGTTTGATGAAAATTGACACATAAGTAGAAGGGAAGCCCTAACTTACGGTCCATCCTGAAAGATGCTGCCATTTTGCTTGGCCTGCTGACTGGCCAAGGACTCTGCTTTCAGGGCAGAGGATTTAAAAGTGTGTAGGTGTGTGGTGTAAGTCTGAATTGCAGAAGTTTTGCATTCTAACGTGGTTAGGCTACTATGTGATCTTGTTTTCTAAGCTCACAATTCTTTGCTGTTTAGAAAATACTTATTTTTTGATAATTATAAATACCACCATCCTATCCTGTTCATTCTGCAGACAGGAAGAAAATGCCACAGATTATGTGAAAAAGTTGTTGTTACCCCACTTCTTCTTGGGTCATCTCTGCTTGTCCTGGTGGGTATTTGCAGATTAGAGGTGGCCACAGGGGACCCCTTCATAATAGGTCTCCCACACAGTTTCTCAAATCACACAGGAAAAGTCTGGTGATGCCTATAAAGTAATTTTGTATGCTAGAAAATCACTACTGTGACACTGTAAGCTTTTTTTGTAGCTGCTTTGAGATGTGGTTACAGAGCAGCTGTGTTAAGAGCTGTGGGAGCTGCTCTTTCCTGTGGGTCTGTGTCTGCTGATCCTGGATGGTGGTGTATTCTGGATCCTGGTGGGCTGGATGCCAAGTGCCCCCAAAGGCTCTGTCAGTTCCTTCCTCAGCTGGGCAGGGGAGAGAAAATACAACCTAAAGTTCATGGGTTAAGCTCTGTCAAACATCAGGGGAGTTTCTAGCAGCTTCTCACAGAAGTCACCCCTGTAGCCTTCCCACTACCAAAGCTTAGCCACCCAAACTCAGTACAGTGGCAAAGATTCCCTTCCCTCCCTGTGGAAGCCCAGGATTTTCAGGATGGCTACACAGGAGTATATGTATATATATGGCATTGCTTTAGAAAAGGGCAGTATATATATATTTATATATAATAACCAGTATACATAGAATATTTAAAGTGTGGTTTAAACATAGCTCTAAAAATGCAATAGAAGATGGTGTCTGTGATTCCAGGTTAGCATAGTCTAGGTGCTTGCACTGATGAGTCCCTTAGGAATGCATATGATAATAAATGGATTGGAATATCACTGTTTATTTATCAAGCAATGAGGAATTCTTTGATCAGACTTCCAAATCAAAATAAATAGTTCAAAATGAAGCAGACAGATGATGTGGTATCACCTTTTTTGCATTTTGCTTTGATATGAAAATCGGGAAGTAACTGTAACAGTTTTAAACTACTCGAGTCAAAACCATATTTCAGATTATAAAAGGGGTGGGGTTTTTTCTGTCTTTGATCCATTGCTCTCTGTGCCTTGTGAACAAAGCTACTGCTTTGTTCTGTAGCACTGTCCCAAGGCAGCTCAACAAGCAGTGCACAGGGTCATGGTGATGATATTCCATCATATGAGCAGTCCTATCCTCATCTTCTGTGTGTGGCAAGGATGGCAGGAAAGGGATGGGACTGGAAAGTTTTTTGCTGGCTTCTTGATCCTAAGCAGGTCCTGTAAGAGTTCTTCCAGTCCTTACAGCTGCATAACTACAGCTAACCGAAGTTTGTTCCGAGGCACGCTGTCATGCTGGAGTGTGGTGCAGTATCTGACACTGAGTGAGCTAGCTCATGGTTTGAAAATAACCTAGAGACATTGATTGACCTGATAAATGCCACTTGATGTCACATAGACATATGGTAATTAGTTGGCCCATTAGACAGGACTGGCAACTCCAAGCTTTAGCAGACTTAGAAAAGTTGATCTTGAGGTCTTGTCTGTGAGTTTTAGTTCACCAAGGGCTTTCTGTGGATGTTTTGACGACAAATCTGAATGGGTTTTCCTTTTATTACTAAAGTAACATGCGATATGTTGAATCACATTTGCTCAGGAAGTGTATGATGGGTTGGATTTCTCCAATTGCCAATGCGTTTATTCATCAGCTACTAATGAGGTGTAATGTCCCAGGGAAGGGCTCAGTTTGTATTTCATAAGTCCACTGTCAGGACACTCCCTTAGTCATCTTGCTTTCATTGCTTATTTTAGAAAGTTTTCTGCCAATGCTTAAATTCTAAACTTTTCCATATGCATCTCTCTAGTTAGAGTAATCCTAAGAATGATACCACATCTCTTAACAAAATCCCTTTTCACCTTAACATTTGTTTCTATTTATCACCTTGTTTTCCACTTATTTTGAAGGAATGGCTTGTTACAAGCCCTTACATTACAAATACATTACATTTACAAAGTGTTTTTTAGATAATCCTTCAGAAGTTGCTAGGAGCCAGAGACACACAGCTTCCACAGCTAACCTGTGGTCTTGTCAGATCTGGGGAATTCTAGGTTATTTGTCATATAGATACCATTATAAGAACCTCTAAGTTTAGGGTGTTTCTAAGGCAATTGTTCTTCAATTTTTTCATTCTGTGTAATGTACCAAACTCCTTCAGACCTCTAAATGTGTTGTGACAAAGATGTCGATTTTGAGGGTGGGGCAGGGATAGCAAGAGGCTCTAGGAGAGGAACATGACAAGGATGTGTTTGGCTTGCTATATCCAGTGTGAATGTGCCCTTTTTAGAGGTTCTGTCTTATGCCCTTCAAAGATGCTTGTGCTTAGGTCTAGCCTTCATCAAAAGCTACTGATGAGCCTCATCAGCTCTTCACAGTTTTGCTTACATAAAGAATTCTGCTGAAGTTATAGTCTATAAAATAACCATGCATCTGTGTTTATATGTATTCAGATAGTGCCTGCTAAGCACAGGCGTATTTCTGTTAGATAAAGGTATTAGTTTACGGTCAACTAAGTAGTAAATTCAATCTGAGTCAGCCACCACAGAGTCATTTCAAGGGCATTTTTCATGACATGCTCTGGGGATCGTAAGTTTTGTTCCCTTTTCATTCAGTGTTTAACAGCCATATGAAGATTACTCTATATTGCTGGCTGTTGAAACTCTGTCCCCAAAATAGAGGTAAAGGCACAATATAGGGTTTGCTGCTTGACCACCTTTACAGTAGATAATATAAAATATGATTAATAAACTCATAAATTCACCACAGATACACTGTTGCAAGTATCATATGTGTATTTACATCCATGGCCCATGTAATGCCTGTATTTTGATTTGAAATCTTTGGTCTGTCTATAGTAATGCTAACAAGCACATTTCAAATTCTGCACCTCTACTGCAAGCTGGTGATAGGTGCCATTAACTGAAGAATAAACTCTGCAGCTGACACAATTACATTGATGAGCTATTGCAATTCCTGTTCAAATTGGAAAAGGTCAGTCTTTTCTCTCTTCAGTTATTATATCAATCAGAAATGTAGGCAAGCAGGATTTTGTTTTGAAGGAATGGTAAGCTTTTCTTTTCCTGCTGTAAACATAAGCTTTGGATCAAAATACATATGATAAAATAAGACTCTTTCAGATGCCTGAGCATTCATGTATCCTGTATCATTAAAACTATACACCTCTATTACTCTTACTTATTCAAGTTTTTAGAACTTCAATCTCATAGCATTTTTTTATTAGCATCCTTAAAATTATAAAAAGTTTTTTCTTTTTTTTTGGAGAGAGGTAAAGTTAGGTATTTGGCCAAGCAAGATTGACTCTACTAATGTTGCTGGACAGTGGGAGCAGGGCCAGGGGTGCTCTCAGCTACTGGTTTTTGGTGGGTTTTTTTTTAGCCAGATGTATGTGGTCATTTAAAGAATCCATTTATATACATTGAATCTTTCAGCACCTCTTTTGTATTGTGAAATCAGGCATCTCTTTTTCTTGTTTGTTCTGTTAGTGATATTGAATATCCAAAGAGGATTTCTTTTAATAGGATGATGATGATAATGGAATGATAATAAGATGAATATGAAATAACAAAATTTACTTGC
Source organism: Pachyramphus minor (assembly GCA_013397135.1). Classification (NCBI taxonomy): domain Eukaryota; kingdom Metazoa; phylum Chordata; class Aves; order Passeriformes; family Tyrannidae; genus Pachyramphus; species Pachyramphus minor. Next base: position 781,706 of record VYXB01003352.1, on the reverse strand, counting down.
AAATGTATGTATGTATGTATATTTCAAAAGAGGACATGATACCAGAGAGGTGGCACCATCAGAAGTAGTGTGTATCACATTATTCTTTACTCATCATTGTCTTTAAAACATAAGGGTTCTTGAGTCTTTAGGTAAGGAAATAGAGAAGAGGAGAAAATGGGACAAAAAAGAAACATCTGGCAAAAAAAGAGCTGAGACTGTGAGATACCAATATCACTTATCTGCTTTGCAGTTTTCTACTAGGAAGATGATCCAGAAGTATCCTAAAAAGTGAGGATTATGTAATGAGATTTTGTAAAAATTGCAAATGAGAGAAATAAAATATGCCCTTTTATTACCTTTAGATAGTTATTTTTATGGTGAATGACAGTATTATTTGCATAAGAAACATTTACTTTGAGAACCAAACTGTAGTTTTGCTTTTAGATGAGTAAGAAAGCCAGATCAATGGAAATGCTCTTTATTTATATAGGACTGAAATTAGCCCTTTAAATCAACTAGAATGGAAATTTTCCTAAAAAGATATGTGCTGGTTCTGTTGATTTTTTTATATTTTTTTTAACAAACCTGGGATAGAGAGCCTTATCTGTGCTTAATACATTTACAAAACCCATTAAAGCAACTTATTGCTAAAGAAATAAGACAGTTCTTCTCAGGCCAGACATGTGTTTTTCACTGTTATCAGATAATAAATAATAGGATTCTGCTGATTACTCATACAATAAAGTAGTTGAATAAAGTTTTGTCTGAGTTCAGTTGTGCCACAGTTAAAGGCTGTGTTGAGTCTGCAAAAATTAAATTTTCTCCTTTTCTCAGAGCATTGTTGCTGTTGCTGTTGCTTCAGAATGCTTTGATTTTACCCCTAAAAGGGATATATAATCTATTTTTTTAGCTTTTTAAGGAGAATGTTGTGGTGGGTTGACAACATCGGCTGGAAGCCAGGTACCCACCAAAGCTGCTCTATCCTCCTGGACAGAGGAGAGAAAACACAGCAGAAGACTCATGAGTTGAGATAAGGACAGGGAGAGACCACTCACACATTATTGTCATAGACAAAACAAACTTGGCTTGGGAAGGTTAATTGAATTTAATACCAATCAAATCAGAGTAGGATAATGAGAAGTAAAACCAAATCTTAAAAAAAACCACCTTCCCCCCCCCACACACACCTTCTTGGTCTTGACTTCACTTCCTTTTCTCTACATCCTCCCTCCCAGCAGTGAAGGCAGAAATATCCTACATTTCCTATAGTATAAAAATTATTTATACAAACATGAGGCTACTCATTATTTCCTTACTACTTGTTTTCAAGGAGAGTGAAAATATTTTGGTGTTTGTTAGACAAGTTATATTTGAAATTCAATTTATTTGTCAAATCTTGAGGGCATGACTGAATACTCACAGTCCTCGGGCAAACCTTCTACAGAAGTTGGGGAGAATGCACAATTATTTAACTGAAATGAAGATGAGTGTTTCATAGCTGACTTCAGTGGCAGTTCTGCGTGGGCAAGTACTAAGTAGTTCAGCCCATGAGAATGTACTTGCCTACAGTTTGTCAGTTGTCCTTGATTCTTTTATTCAGGGACCCATACATTTTGTACTGAGTTCCAACGCACTTCAGCATCTGTGGGTAGAGTTTTAAGATTTTTGTTTTGTACAAACAGCAAGTGAAATGTGTTTCTAGTAATGTATTTCAGATTCATAAATGGACAAGCCAATGTTGTTTGTATAGTTGAGAAGATGAACCAAGACTACATAGAAGTGAAGGATGTCAGGGCAGAATACAGTACATTTGTTGAAAGTTATTTTTCTAAGCATTCCTACATTATTAAAAAGTTTAAAAGACAATGCAATAGTATAGAAAGTTTGCATTCCAGGACCTCTAAAAAAAATGTGACAGTCTCGAATGGGAGTATAAAATATTTTCAGAATAATAGATGTCTGGTGTCAGTATGAGATAAGTTTATCATTAGTAAAAAACATTTACTTTTTCCAAGAGGAGAGTCACATTTTGTAATAGCAGATCTTATACTGTATTTCAAACTTGGCCCACACTGTGTTATAATTTTCCAACTTGCAGATTTTCCCATTTCAGCCAAACCAGACTGGCAAAGCTCAGAAAATATGAAAGTAAATTTGCCTAGCTATACAGGAACAGGACCCAGGAAGACTAAGCTTTTAGGTGGTCTCACTTTATGGATACTCTTTAAATTAGCATTCACACTTGCTAGCTGTGTTTTAGATCCACCTTGTTTTCAATTGCCAGCACCGTAGTACTACTGATCTTGATGAGTTTTATGAACATACTTCTAGTGAGATTTTTCTCAACCTATCAACGTGTCACTGAGAAAGTAGATATTGGGACTATACACTAGGAAATTGCTCTGTATTGATGTCTGTAGACAAGTTGATTTTCTCTGGAAGTAACATGCTGCATTCAACATAATTACCTGTTCACCCCATTAAGTCTAAAAACAGGGGTGGGAGAAGGGGGAGGAGGGGGCAGAGAAGCTGGGACTTGTAATAATCTCTTTTCAGATCAGGAAAAGACAAGTCTGATATAACCTGCATTCTGTAAAAAAATCATTGCAGACAAACAGGTGACATGGAGAGTACACAAATTGCCTTAAGTGAGTGGTAGAAGTTAGTTTCTTTTCTCCAGACATACTACATACACTTCTGTGTCTTGGTTAACAGTGCAGAATCAACCCTTCTTATTCCTTTTGCTTTTGCAGAGAGAAATTGCATTGTGTTGAAATATGAGGCTTTCTGAAATGTGAATGCCCTTTGCTGATACATAACAAATTTTGCACAGTTATTTTGCTATATGCTTTTTATGTGCATGCCGAAATACCTGTTTTTTTCTTTTTTTTCCCTTGCTCCCTGGTGAGCACATACAGATATTTCTTGATCTTGGTCTATAAAACAGATCTAAAACACCAGCCAGCCAACCTAAACCAACCCCCTAAGAATCTCAAACTGTGCAAGGAATTGATTAAAAATCATAGGCAATACAGCAGGATCATCTCAGACACTCTGGTAATTGGAGCAACAGGCATTCTCAGTTCAGGAAGAGGTGTACAAATAGGTACAGAAATAGATTTTGCAGGACAAGGTTTCACACTTGCAGAACTATGAGTACTTCTGAATATTTTCTAATTCTCATCAGTCCACTTTCATAAAGATTAAAACCAAAATGGCAAACCTTTGTAACATTACATCTTTAGTCTGATCAGTTACAAATATTTTTTGCTCTGAAAAAAACACAACTTCCTTTGTAAGAGCCTTTGGTACACCAAATCAGAAATAAAATACCTAAGAAATTGTCAACATCGCTGCTGTACCATAGCCATACCAGCAATACTTCTAAAGTGAAAAAAGATAAGTTTGGCTCAGCCTGTTGGAGAGTAGTGATGCAGTTAATCAAATAATCAGTCTAGCTTCCGAGTTCACCTAATATTTCACAGCCATCCAGACATTTCCTGATGTAGCTTCAGTATCTTGAGAAAAAATGTTGTAGCTTATTTTGGAGCACTTTTGTGTTTGAGATGAAAAGCTTTATATTTATAGCTTCCATTTGTTTCTCATCTTTGTATAGTGAGAAAATTAGTTCTCTTTAGAATGTGACAAACAGATTTATTTCATTATGTAAAACGTAGCTGTTTTTCACATAGCCTGAAGTACAAGAAAAAACATTTTACAAAAACTAAAGATATCCAAAGGGTTAATAGATACACTGTGCTGTCTGATTTGAATGTAGGTTTGCAGTGGAATTTTTCTAGAACAGAGCCCTACGGGTTTTTCAGCCTCATTTCTCAGTAGACTGCACAACTGGTGAGAAAGTAGATATTTTGTCTGACAGCCATTAGAGTCTCATTATTCAGCAAATGTGGAGATAAAACAAAAAAGATTTCAAAATACCTTATCGAAGTTAACTAACTCTGTCTTAATGAGTGTTGAGAAATAACCTAGTGCTCTTTGTTGTTTGTTTTGTTGGGGGTTTTTTGAGTGATACTGAGATGCAGGCCAAAGTACTTACAAATGCTGTAAAGGTTGTGACCATTAATGACTTAACTGCTCTCCTGCTATTGTTTTTATGGCATATATTATTCATAGTGTTCATCTTCTTAAGAAGAAGAAGTAATTATGTGTGCGCTTTATTCTTCCTCTATAGCAGTGTGAACCAGAATAAGATAACACTTTCTGTGAAGATAAACGTTTTGAAACTTGGTTTTCTTACTGGAGCTATTGTCTGACTTTCTATTCAGTAGCTTTTCTGCTAATACTTTGAAGGAGGCCCTTCTTGTCATCTTGTTAATTCACTCATTGATCATCTTCTCCCTCCATATCTTATTTCAGGGCAAAGAGATGTACAGCAGCTATTGTTTCCAATATAATGACTTAAGAATGTTCTCTCTCCTAACCCCAGACCTGTCCGCCTGGGTAGATCCTAAGGTTTAGTTAGGCAGTACTACAAGTACAGTGTGACTAAATAAGTTTTACCCACATTGATTTTATTTTGATTTGGTTTCTTAATGTCTCCCTTAATTACATTCAATCAGGCTTGTAACCTCTTTGACTGTGATCTCTCTGCTTTCAATGTTTTTGTTTTGAATGCTGCAAATTTTGTTACAATATTTCTGTGGTACGGGTAAAGCTGCTGATTTTTGCTCTCTCCATATTCATGTGGTTCACCAATGCCTGTGTTAGTTGTTCTGTCTCTTTGTGATTTCATACCTGTCTGTCTGCAGCTGTCATCTCTGCTCTTAAACTGAACATCACTTGACATGGGGACCACCTTCTTGTTTTGTGTGCAGAAAGCTTAGAACAGAGAGGTCAAATGCTAGATTTGAGTAATATAAAGTAACTCACCTCTCTTCAGCATTGTCAATGGGCATATTTTATAAAGAAGTGTAGGAAAAAGAATGTAGTGGGAAACGTGTCACTTTTTAGGTTTTTGTCAGATGTGCCAAGCATTTGACATGTTAAATTTAAACTGAGAATTTTATTTTTCAATAGACACACTTTTACTTTGTGTTTATTGATGCCAGTGATATTAGCTACAGTGATAAGCTTTTCAGCAAAATTTCTTGGGTTGTCTAACACTGTAATTAATGCAACTGATTTTACCTTTGCTACACAGTTGATCAGGGAAACAGCATGTAATACAATAGGCTGGCAATCTCACTGATTTCCTTGTCCCATTCTGGAACCACTGTGGGCTTCAAAGGTTGTTTAATGCAGCTCAGTATTCATGGGCATATTTAGAGCTGTTGAAATTATAGGGAGAACTTGAAAATCTGTTTTACTCAGTACATCTTGACCAGTTTGGGAGCTGTGTTTGCTTTACTCTCTAAAATCAACACTTCAAACTAATAGTAGGTCCCTGTAGCACAACTTATGTGAACTCAAGGCTATCATAAGACAATCTTTGCACTACACTCAGTGTCCCATAAGTAAAACATGAATGTCTCCTTTCAGAAATCACTTTTGGTTTTAATTATCATAGGAAGTGATATAGTCAGAAGTTAATTGAAAGTGTTCAGAATCATCAGGTTACCCATGTTTTTTAAAAGTTGTTCTTTCAGTAGCGATAAAGTTCTGCATAAACAAGGATGATTGAAACAAAGCCTTTTCACCTAACCATGCATCATTTCTGCTTACCAGTTGTACAGCCTTGATAACCATGCAGTGATTGAGTTACACAGCAAATTATTTTGTTGCTGTGTTTCCCTAGCACAGCAACAAAATTATGTGGCTGGTTTGTATTGGAAATTGCACTGAAAATTGCATGGCTCTTTCCTTCATGTTTTTCAAGAAGAAAAGAAGCACAAGTGTTTACTACTTCCTTACCTCTAAGACAGAGAGTAATAAATATCTTACTGCCAAAAATAATTAGTCCATTATGCTCTCTTCTAACCTGGCAATGTGTTCTGTTGTGTGAGCAGGTAAAAGAAATATAAAAAACAGATTTCTATACCTAGGATGGCAAATGAGCAAATCTCTCAAGAGAGCCTCAGTGCAGGGTTGTAGAGCATCCATGGCCACTTTGCAGTGTCTGTGCTGCCCTTTTGGTGTACTTTGTGTACGGCTGGCATTCAGTGCCTGAAGCTGAGGGATGTGGAAAAGGACCTGGCACAAGGAAAGGTGGGAAGCTGAAGCCTGGTGGTGGGTGATGATAAGCATGGCATGGTCTCTTCCTGGTGGGGAGCCTCCTCCATCGCAGTCAGCGCTGTGCTGGGCAGCTCTTCTCTGTCCCAGGGTCCTTTACTGTCTGCAAGATCAGCTTTCAGCACAAGTCATGGGCATTAGTCCCAGTTTCTGGTGGAGAAGAGAAGCAGGCAGGTGCAAAACTATACTTTTCATCACATGCAGACACACACACACAATATTTTCAGTAATTGAAATATTATTTCTTCTGTTACTGTTAGAGTAAGAGCAAGTTTATTTATTTCTTATATACAGGCAGAAAATTTATATGACAGTTTTGTAAGGGTTATTAGGATTGTAGAAGGAATTCATATCTAAAGATTGTAGAATATGTATGGGAAAGGGTTCTTGCAAGTGTATCACATATTACATGTACCTTGGATAATCTTTTAATTCCAACTGCAGTTTGAACAATCTGTTGTGGAACAGTTTATTGCAAAGCTGTTTTGTGTGTCATCAGTGATAACTGTTCAGATAGGCATGTTGTGGGCTGTTAGTAGCAATGGATATTATTAATACAGAAAATGTTTCATTAACATTCTAGATTTATTAATGAGATTCAGAATTCTCATTGGTTTTATTTTTATCAAGAATGTAAATTCTGAGTTAAGGATCTGAATTTTAAGTAACTTCTTTGTTGAAAATAGCATGTATGATATCGTCATGAAGTTCCAATTAGAACTTCTTCCTAACAGGCACCACATTGTCACTCTCCCTCAAAAAGTCTATTTCCTAGCTATAGAAATCAATGCCTATAGGCACATTTTAGTATGGTACGAGATCATTGTAAACTATATATTTATAACATGCAAATATATATATCTTATGAAATTGTAAACACTTCACACAAATCACAAAGTAAAATAAGTGCACTCTCTTAAAGGTGCCTTATAAATCAAACTAGTTAATGAAATGGTTAGTGAGATTAGAAAATATATATTTACTTTCTTCATGGCTTGCACTGATCATTGGACTATGAGCTGGGGTAGAGTGCTCATATTTAGTTGCCAGGAAAGAGAAAAAAACTGAATAAAGAAGATGGAGGTTGAGTGTCAGAAGGAAGAAGTTTTACAGTAATATTTTTGCCCCTTTTTGGGCTAGGAAATAAACCCCTTCACTAGGGGTTCAGCATTAATAGGTAGGTCCTATGGCTTGTGCCATAGCAACTGTAGTGAGAGCCGTATGACCTGCAAAGGTTGGTAAGTGAGTCCAGCTGGTCTTCTACTGGGAGGTGGAACTTGTAGATTTGAACCTGTCAGGTGTTATCCTTCAGTGTCCTGACCTTGGTACATATAGTCAAAGTGACTGATCAGATTGAATTTTAACATGGAGCTGACACAAGCAGGAGTCAAACAAGCAGAAATACATGAAAACAACTTCAAAGCAGAATTAAAACAATGTAATGGGTGACAAAAGCATGATATTACTAAGCCCAAAGCAATACTTAATTAGCTTGCTTTAGTTTTTTTCCCTGGGCTCTACTTCAAAATAAATTCAGGCTTCAGTAAGAACCTGAATCATCAATTTACTTTTCTGGAATCTTGAAGAAAAGGAAGACTTAATTTAAAGACAAGAATTTAACACAGATGAAATACGGCTTTTTAAAATGGAAAAGTTACATAGCAGATACAGTGCAACAGTACAAATTAGATTTTAAATTAATCTCTTGCACATGAATTTTGATGTGAGCATTTCAACCTGACCTGATGCAGATTGAATCACAGCTACTGCTTTCAGGGAAGAGGCTGGTATTGCTGTGGTCTCATGCTTCCAGCTGTGCTCATGCAGCAGAAACTGCTATGTCGGTGTTCCGGGGCAGGATGGACTCAGTTCTGCACTCATTTGGCCTCTGGCTCTGTTGGTCTCCGCCCAGGTGGAGACCAGAGCAAGTTTGAGCCTATTCTCAATAATGCTTGCCTTCAGAAATAGCAAGAGGACTATAATCCTACAGCTATATTTCACCATCCACATGTATTTTGTAAGGTGATTATCATTTGGAAATACGGCGTGCAGCCATTAACAGTTACATTTTTTGATTTCTGAGTGCAGATATTATTTGTTAGCTCTGTGCTATAAGTAGAAAAAAAAAGAATAATCTTCTTTGTGGTTTGTATATACATGCAATTTGCATTTCCTTTGCTGTGTACGATTGAATACTTGGCATTTCTTCTCACACATAAAACTGTAAGTAATGGTGGTTTGAATTCTGTGGATTGAAAACAATAAGCTGTTATCAAAAGCCCATTTGGAGAAGTGCAATTTTCTGATTTTAGAAGCCAGGAAAACCCAGTTCTGGCTCCACAGCAGTGACAAAGATGCACTTAGCTCTGTGTGCTTTCTGTGGAAGTTAAACTGTGTAATAACCTTACAATTATGATATTTGAAGATGTTCTGCATTAAACATTTAGAATGGTGGAAGGAAACATTAATTCATAGAGGGGTGTATGTCTCTCCTTATACATCCCCATCAATGAAGAGCTTATTTGCTTCAGGAAGCTTTCCAAATGATGGAGTTATTATGTGAACTGACGTTCTTTCCAAAAGCTGTGATACTGGCAGAATTGAGCCCAGCTGGATGCTGGTAACTTGTCTCTAGTTTTCTGGAAGTTTCTTGTTAGTTTGTTACACATTATATACTCTAGAATTCCTTTGTATTATAAATAGTGAAAACACTGTAAATCTAGGGAATATAAAACTCTACATACTACAGAAGCTGGTGGCCAGCTAGGTGAGAAGTGAAATATGTAATTTTTCAATCAACAGTTAAATTCAACATTGGAAAACTATCAGACTGTGATGGTAATTGGTGGCCTGCATAAAATGGATCTTCTTCTGTGTCTTGGGATCTCACTCTGCAGCCACTTGACAGCAAACCAAAGAAATAAAAATCTGCTCCCTCTTGTTGTGGTCAGTGAGAACAGCGCGGGCAGGGGCAGCGGGCAGGAGTGTGAGCGTGTGCTCGCTGCCCGGGGGTGGCTCTCACTCAGGCCAGGGGTCCACCCTGCGCCCATCAGCTGCTGTTCCTGCTGCCCCCTGCCACCCGTTCTCTCGCTCACTGTGGGAGGTGACTTCTACCTCTAGGAGGTGTTTCAAAAGCACCAAGTTTTTATGCTTGCATTAAAAAAAGTATATGGGAAACAATATAAAAATCCAAACCCAGAAGAAGTGTAATCGGTATATATTAGCATACAGCTTGCAGTTCTGCAGGTGTGTTCTTCTTTTAAGGCCTGAAATGCAGAATACTGAGGAACGTTCCTTTATTCCACTCAGGTTTGCATATATCCTGGTGTTATGCCTTTTGCAGTTTGGCATAATATTGCATGCAACAACAATGGCAACAACAAGTCTGTTTTTCTGTAGTGTGAATTTGCAAATGGTAATTGTTCAGTGTGTTTCGTTTGTAGATATTAGCACCCCTGAGAATTTTCCATTTTGAAAACTCTTTAATTTAGAATGCTAGCAAAGGCTATTTATTAAAACTGTATTTTATGAAGACTCATAGGTTATATAAAGTGTTCTAGTTTTTTACAGATGTGACTTATTACTATAGAGACTTTAAAATTGAATAGCCTATGATATACAATTTAACATCAGTTTCTTTTGTCATACTTTATCAATCAAAATACTTTCAGAATCTGGTTTAAACATCAATTTGGTCCTAATAGTAGTCTTTGTACTTGACCATTTTAAATGTTTAGTACTGTTCATATTGTGTAATTTCAAAGTATTTTGATTGCTATTTTAAAAAAAATAATGGTTGTTTTATTAGAATTTTCTTTCTCCTCATTTATAACCATCTAAAATTGCTCTTCTGGGAAATATGCCAACAACTGTGGGGTTTAGTTTCAGGATAGCTGTTCATAGATCATACGTGTTCTCAAGTGTTTATTTGAGTGGGTACAATCCTGTTTCCAGAATTCTCGGTAGCAGCATTGGCCTGATACACAGAATCATGTTAAAACAGGGTCCGGTGTCTGTAACCGTAAAGTGCAAGGGTCCATGTTTAAAAATAAATGCTCAAAATAGAACCTGGTTTTTCAAGTCAGTTTAACTCTATTTAAAACTATGCCAGGGGTTTCAAATGGGGTATAAATAGTTTTTAAGAGGTTGCTCTTATGTAGATCATGTAGTTGCTTAAATAAAATTTGATTCCTGTTGTTCAGAGTGACACAACTCAGTCATTTCTCATGTCCATTTTGTCAGGATTGCTCATATCATCACCACTGCACTGTCTCTCTCCCATCCCATGTTTTTTGTAGGTGGAGCTTATTTTACTGCTGGCAACTAGTACAGCTTGTGGTCACAAGACCTGCAGTTGAATAGCTTAAAATACAATGAGCTCTTGTAGGCAGCACGTAAGCAGGGAGCATTTGAATACTGGCTTGGGCACAAAGTTTCTCTTTAGGCACATTGGGACATTTAATCTCTTGCTTTGTGATTGCCATCTGCGAAATGAAGTAATACCTGCCTGTCTCATAGGAGCACAGATGATTGACTCAGGCTTGTGAAGTAATACAGGAATGCATTGAATGCACATGAAGCCGTCTGATCTACAGATATATGGGGAATTGTTCTTGGAAAAACTTAAAAATATTAGCAGCAGTTTTCATGTATGTCATATAGTTACCATAATCAACTCCTGTAGCTGAAATGAGGGACATCATATGGTCATCAAATGGTGCTGGAATCTTTCAGTGTCCTCCCAGTGACTTTGAGAAACTTGAGCTCTTCAAAAAGCAAATATATTGGTTTTGAGAAATATTTTTGTAAACCCCAGTGCAAAGCCTTGCATGTTTTTCTGGGTGCTGTCCAGTCCCTAAGCCTGTCTGCTTTTGGGCTTTCTTGAGCTTCTTTCAACTGGCAATACCTGCAGCATGACAGCAACAACAGTGGCATGAATTTTTTGAAGTCATTAACATTACTGGTAACCTTAAAAACAGGAAAATCATCCCTTTTGTCAAATTACACAAAGGGGCTGCTCTCTTTTATAAAATGAAATTAATTAGGCCCCTGTTGTATTAGGTTCACTAAAGCCACAGGACTACTATTACTGTATGATTTTTTTGTGTGTGGCATATTATTAAATGTATATTTTGCTTCTTTTAGAAGATAAAGGCAAAGCAAAACCCAATAATGCAAGTCAGCAGTCCAATACAGAAGCGGGTCCTTTTCTTCCCAAACCTGGAGTGGCAGCAGTGGCACCTTTAGCACCTGCCTCATCCACCAAGAGCACGAATGGAGCTGCTAACACAGTTACTGAGTCAGAAGAGGAAAAAGCCAAAAAACTACTTTACTGTTCATTATGCAAAGTGGCTGTGAATTCCCTTTCACAACTAGAAGCCCACAATACAGGTGGACATCATATGGTCATCAGTCAGTTGTGTGTTAAAATCTTTAAAATTCAATGTAACAAGCTGGTAGCCACACTTCACCGAAGAATCTTTAAGTTAAAACTTACAATGTCAAGTTGCAAAACCAGTTTTGTTAATGACAATTTCATGTGTGGTGTTTGATATTTTGTTAAAGCACTCTCTAATATTTTTGACTGTCTTTCACATACTCTATAAGTTTTTAGTTGACAAAATCCTTACAGTTCATGTTACTTAAGCAGATTTTAACACACCTCCCCAGTGAGGATCATAGTATGATCATAGTGGTTTCTATAACACTAAGGTTTCTAAAATGTCTCTTCTCCCTCTCTTTCATATTTCATCTCACTATCACTGGTATCTGTTATTTTGCTGGTACAACTTATAGTAATTGTTGTTATTTAATTTTTTTGATAATTTAAGGATGGGCTCATTAGATTTCCTAGATGTCCTAGAATCCCCTGATGACCGAAGATTAGATATGTGGCCCTTTAATAGGCCATAAGCAGCAATCCCGAGTGTGCTCTGTCTGCTGTGTGTGATGTAAAGCTTGTTAACAAATCATTGAACCTGGCTTTACAGCTGTAATCCATTCTTGAAATGGGCAAAGCAGCCATTTCTTCCAAATCAGAGGATATTTATTGAAGTATTACTCTTCCTAGGCACGTTTTGAGCGATTGCTGTGGTTCCTGTCCCGCTCTTGGCTAATGCCGTTTTTTGTGATTCACCAGCTATATGGATTGTGGCAGAAGAATTAGCAGCAAACACTTTGGCCATGCAGTCACACACTGCCCCCAAACAGCAAGGCAGTGGTCCAGTATGTCTGTTGTTCCCTTTTTGCACAAACCCTTCTAGCTTGCCTTTAGATCATGGAAGTGGGAATTACTCTGAACAAAACCAGAGTGATAATTAGTCCCAATCTGTGGTGATTTTAACCATTCTGTCTTGAAGATAAATGTATTACAAAATCCCAAGGCTGATGGACATGTTTTTATGCTGCTGATTTTGAGCTCACATGCATCTCCTTGCCCCTTAGGCTCCAAGCACAAGACCATGGTCGAGGCTCGGAATGGTGCTGGTCCAATCAAGTCTTACCCTAGGCCTGGATCTCGACTGAAGGTGCAAAATGGCAGTAAAGGATCAGGACTGCAGAACAAGACGTTTCATTGTGAAATCTGTGATGTCCATGTTAATTCAGAAATTCAGCTTAAACAGGTAGTTTGCATGTATCTGGAGCTCCTTTGTTGGTTTTAGCTATATTGTAATATTGTAGGTGGGATGTAGGGCTATGTGAAGGTGTTTTGGTGAATGCTAAGTGAACTTACTATTTCTTATCTGTCATCCCACAACTATTGCTAAATAGTTCATCATAGGTCAAATTCAGCTAATTGTTTCAGCTGGGAAAAATGGGCTTGACAGTCATAAAGCAGAGGTGTCAGTATCAATGAATAACATAGGAGATCTCATTTAAAAGTTTGCTGTGGTTCAAGAGAGATTTGAACTTTATATCCCATGTATAAGAAATTCTGGTTTCAGATTCCCTGAATTCCTCTTTCAGTGCTGTTTCAGTCTGCTGGAATACTTTTTAATGCTATGTGAGAAGGAAAATGTGACAAATCTATTGGTTTGGAACAATCAACAGGAGGGTAATACTGTAGGTACATCTGAATTGTGTAGAACAATGTTAGCATTAACAGTGTAGGTGTGCGAACATGCAGCTCCTCTCTGTCTGAGTCAATTAGCTCTGGGTTCAGAACTGTGCCCAAACAGATGTAGTATTGCTGATACCCAAATGGGAATCTCTAACTGGATGGTGCTGTGCTGTGTGGATGTGTTCTCTCATTCCCTGTTATTTTATTTAGCTCTAAGATAACATTAAATTGCATGGTGTAGACATATCCCTGGATAATGGTTCCTCCTTCAGCTAATATTGAATTATTTATTCAACTGAACAGCATGAGCAGGATGGAAATTTACCTCCTACTTCTGAATATCCCTATGACCTAGTGCTTACAGCTCTGCCTGATTTGAAGCTCCTCAAGCGGAAAAAGGAGATACTGACAAAAATACCGATAATTTGCAGAGTCTGTCTCAGATCATCACAAAATACACTGTATTTGATTAGTTTCTGATTCTCTATTTGATGTGCTTCAAATTGTTATGTTTAATTTAGCAAAACTCATCTTTGCTCTCTCTAAAGAACCTACTTTATCTTACAAACAGGGGCTTAGGCATATCCTGCTGATAAATCAATTTCAAACTCAGAACTGAGAAATGTTTAAACAGCTAATTAAATGTGAGGATATTTATTTCAGCACATTTCCAGCCGAAGGCATAAGGACAGAGTTGCAGGAAAGCCTATGAAACCTAAATATAGTCCTTACAACAAACTGCAGCGCAACCCAAGTATTTTAGCAGTAAGTACTTTTGTTTCTCCTCACTGTCTGTGTGAATTTGTGACCCTGGGGACTCCCACCGCACAGAGACAGGAACATGACAGACCTGACGCTTCCACAGCCTCTCTTCCCCCACAGGCTGAGTCTGCACGAGGATCAGATTTGAAGATAGTTTTGTATTCTGTCTGCCCAGGCAAAGGCATGCAGACAGCACTGTGAGTGTTATTTACTGCTAGGAAGAAGGGAATAATCAGTGGAATGGGGAATGAACTGTGTACCCTGTGGAAAGGGTATCAGCTCTGCTGGACTAGTGCACTTCTTGAAAGCAGCTATGGATATACTCTGTCTTTCTGCACACCTGAGATAACTCTCAGTTTTGGTGGATGCAGTCAGGGAAAAGGATATAGGATGTTAAGATATAAAAATATTAAGGCTCATTCTCTGCATACAGCAAAACAGAGTGCTTTGTGGATGTATTAGTTGGTGCAAAAGAGTCATCAGGTGTTTAGGAGAATCGATTGCCTATCTATATGTTCAGGCTGTGTCTGTCACTGGCTATCAAAACACCTGTCCTGTCTCTGTGCCCCTAGCCAATCCCTTTCACATCTGCCTGCATTTCCAGGAATCCCACAAGCTGGCTCTGCCAGTCAGCTGCAGCCAGGGTTCAGGTTGGCTTTAGCACAGCACAGTTTGTATGTTTATTTGCTCATGGAGCAGCCTGTACTTTATTCATTAGAGAAAAGTGCTTGCCACCTATGGCACAAAAACAATTTATAGGTCGGGAAGAGAGAGATGCAGATGTATGTGTGCAAGAGGAAGCATATGAAAAGCTTTTAAAAGCTGAAATATTAATATGTCTTTGTAATTGTGTAGAGGCAAATGAAAATACTGCAGGCTTTCTCTAAGTTTCTGCATTCAATAGGTTCTGCACATGCTAATCTTCACTTGTGTAATACATCTTTTTATAATGTACTGAGTAAGAAGAGACCACCAGTTATAAGGGAAGGACATGAGTATCTTTGCCCCCACAAACGTGATTATGGTGCAAGCCCTTTTCAGTGAGACTGCAGTGTATGTATTTCTGGTTATCTGTTTCACCACAAGCGCCAGGAATGCTTGTAGGTCATAAACTGAGTAATAATTATTTCAGGAAAAATTCTTTGTGGTATTGATCTTAAAAAATATTTCTATTTTGAATAGAGCAGGTCTGCAGTGTCAGGTGAAAAGCTGACTGGACTAATGCCAGCTTTCCATCTTGACCACTCCACTTTTCTATAATTCATTTTTGCAAGTAGACAATTTGACTTTTGATATTAAAGTCTTGATCATGTCTTTTTTAATATTTCATGCACAGTTATAATTTATATAAAGTGTTCACTTGCAAATTATGCTTCCTTCTAAACATCAGTTTGACTGTCTCTAGATTCATGAGATTTACGTATCTTTAAATATAAGATTTGGTTGCTTTAATTGCCTTGGGAGTAAGAGGACAATATAGGTAGCATTTCTAAGCAGCTGACATGAGGCTGCTGTGAAAAGCCACAGAGTGCTCTGTGTCAGGGTTCACTTTTTCCCTCATGTAAAAGTGGGCATGGAGAGAACTGTATTTACATTGCCTTTTTGTGTGTGTTTTATTCCAGGCAAAACTTGCATTCCAGAAGGACATGATTAAGCCACTGGCACCTGCTTTCCTCTCATCTCCTCTTGCTGCAGCTGCAGCTGTTTCGTCAGCTCTGTCCCTTCCTCCCCGGCCCTCTGCATCCCTGTTCCAGGCACCAGCAATACCACCAGCTCTCCTGAGGCCAGCCCATGGGCCCATCCGGGCAACGCCTGCCTCCATACTTTTTGCACCGTACTAATTTATTGATGTGAAAAAGAGATAACTATGGCCAGTACAAAGGGTAAAAGGAAAGCAGCAAAGGGGTCGAGATTTTAAAATGTGTTTCTCTTTTGCAATGCCATCCAGAAGGACACCTCATCCAACCACATCATAAAATCCATCATTGATGGCAGTGCAATTTGGAGTCTAGACAACTCTCTCAGTCTTTCTCTGTCTCTATTTTTTAATCAAAATAGTGTGATTTGCTTAAAAATTAAATTGTTCATAACATTCATACCATTAAAGATTCATGCTTCTATTAATTTTTTTTCCTTTTCTTTTTTTTTTTTTTTAATGCACCTTGGAATCAAGGAACATAAAATATTTTCCTGACAGACTTGAAAACTAGGGTCTTCCTCGCTCACACCTATGTAAATACATCTCTGAAAACCAATGGGTTACAATCTAATATGGAAAAAATGTAGATGAACCAAATGCTAGATCATGGATAACATCTCAAAAAAGAATTGCATCCATTTTTTCCATGTGTTCTTGTTGACAGGGATTGTGTGCTGTCCTAGGCCCCAGTACTGGTGTACCTTGTGTAGTATTAAAGATGTATCACATGTCTGATTTTAACATTTTTAGTTTCTGTGCAAATGTTTGAAAGCAATGCAGCGCTGAAGCTTTTAATTATTTCTTTTGTGTCACACTTGATTTAGAGAAATCGAAAATAGAAAGCCATATAACATAGAGTTGAGATTACTACTTGTTTGCTATTTTCATTTAACTTATTTTTGTTGTTTCCTCACTGGTGTTGCTAAGCAATGTTTAAAGAGAAAAAAAAAAGGCTTTTCAATTGCACATTGCCGCAGCTCACATACATTGTTCAAGAAGACAATGGATCCATGTATTTGTACGTAAATATCCTTTTTTCTTCATTTCTAACTAGTTTTCTTCGTAATGATGCTGCATAACATTGTGGCTCCCTAATGCAATAATGTACAGAACATAAAATATTTATAATTGATCATATTCTCTGTTTACTGAATATGTTGCAGTAATGCCCGACCTATCTTCTTACCTCCCCAACCCTTTTATAAAGGTGAATCAATACACAGTGCTCAGACTGAAGTCATTATGTGATAGTGGGGACAAGAGGTGGAAGAAAGAAAAATAAGAAGAGAATTAACTTTTAGAGCATCTTTATCAGCAATCCATAATAGTAAAATGTCTGTGTATTTTTTTAAATGTACCTTTTCAATAAAATAATAAGAAAACTGTACATGCCTATTGTGTTTATTAATTGGTACAGAAAAAAAAAGTCTGAAACAAATTTAGCTAAAGGAATCTTCAGGAGCAGACAAAGCATTACAGTTGCAATAAAATATAATTACAGAACCTGTGTTTGCTTCCCTTGTGTTTTAATGTCTTTTTGTCACTACAACCTATAATAACATTTACTGTGGCTTTTTTGCAGCAAGACTGTAAACATTCACCACATCAGAGATTTGGAGGAAGACGCAGCAGAGACCAGGTGTGTGATTATGGTTTTATTATTGCACCACCGAAATGCTACACTATGGTTATGGTGTCACTAATGGAGGTTAAGGATTAACTTTAAAACCAGCCTGGGCGTATCTGAGACTTGAAGCAGGTCACTTTAGAGCCAGGACTTGCTCTGAAGCATGGGCAAAGTAAGCAGCTGCTTGATGCAGCAGCAGGCTTTTAAAGGGAGGTGTTTGGGAAAGCTTTGAAATTATCTTTTTTTTACTGCTGAAAAGCTTGATCTATTCTTTAAAAGCCTTTTCTTTGTTAATACAAAGTGAAAAGTAAAGAGTACAAGAGTAAAAAGACTCAACTGTAAGGCTATTGGGGTTAATACAAAGTCAACAGTGCCATTACAAATCCACAAAGGCCAAGGAAAACAGCTTCAGAAACTTTATAACAGAGATTTTACAGACCAACATATACCTCATAGTAGCTTATTAAAGACCATTTTCTGCAAGTGTAACTCTGCCCAATTACCACTATTCTGTGGAGCTATCAATGAGGATAATTTGCTGGAGAATCATTTACCAAGGGTAAGGGAATCCAGGCTTTTACCATTCTCTGGGAAAGCAGTTATCTTTGTATTAAACTTGTGAACTGTGAGAATTACATGTAGTATGGGTAAACACTGCCATGTGCATCTGTTTGTCTCTGATTTTGTAGGAAGTCAGATTTAACTGCTCAGCTACCTTCAGAGGAGTTAATTCTATGAGAAGCCTGTTTCTGTCCAACATGACCAAGTTTTACAGAAATGTGTATTTTAACTGATTCCTCAGGAAGCCAGAGTTGTCTCTGTGTTGAACCACTATTTTGCCTACTTTTTATAACCTATTGTTGATTATGAGAAATTTCAAGCAATTGCAAGTTTCCGCAATTGAAAATGTTCCTATATAATATACAGAAGACCTGTAATAAGGAGGGGATCAGCCAGGGGTGTGTAGATTCCTTGGACAGATGATTATTTCAAAGAGCATCTTGCAAGTGAGAAATATTTGGATCAGTAAGGGGGAATTAACATATCTTGTCATATGAAATACAAGGAGCTTAAAGACTGATTATGAGCCAAGAAAGAGTCATGTTAAGATTCATATTCAACAGTCTTAGTACTCTTGGCTGTGCTAACTTACATTTTGTGTACTGTAACATTGCTGGCCACCAAAGTTTTGGCTGCAACATGCAGGACTGGGCATTTGAGATAATAATTACACGATAATGGCAAACCCTCTCATTTTAAAAATAAGTTCTACATGAGAAAGAGAATTTGTATCATACACAAAGGCTATCAGCTGGTTTTTTTTGTAATGTTAGGATATTTTCTCCTGATTTCGTTACAGACAGCTAGCTATGAAATTCATGCATTTGTTGTAACAGAGAAAGAGTACTGAAATACAATTATTTGCAATGTTAGCCCTTTGAATAAAGATATCAAATGTGCAAACCACTAAGGTAATAAGTTTAACAGGATCACATCCTCTTGTATGTGTATTATTCTAGGTCTGTTCACTTCAATCTGAGCTGCAAGTTGTTCCTGTATGAGAAGTCAGAAGCTGTAAAGGCACTGTGTTGGTCAGGGATTATCACCTGACACTGCCATCTTTCTTAGCAGAAAAAGAAGGATCCAGACAAGATCCCACATCAGCAGGAACTTTATTCTGGTATATGTGACTGGATCATGGTCCCTGTATTGCAAAAGATTTTCATAAAGGGTTATCAGAGATGTGATCCACTAGTCTGTACAGCTTGATTATTTGTATAGATTGCTTTGTTAAAAAGAAAGACAGTAGCAATAGGATTTTCTATGACCACTGCATACTAGGATACTAGTGTGTCTGCCTCTCCTTTCTGCAGGTCAAAATGATAACGAAACCCTTCCCTCTAATGTTGGTCAGGTAGCAGAAGGAAGAAGACAGGAGCTAGCATGCACATTGCCCAGTAGACATCACCACTTGAAATCCTTCGATAATGTTACACTGGGTCCATCTACTGATAAACTAAAGACCTTTTCTTTAAGAAAGAGAGTTTTAAAAAAAGTACCTCATTTTGCTTCCTTAAAATGTGAACTTGAACTATAAACTTGATGCTCAGAAAAGTCTTGCAAAAGAATTTGTCATATTTTTTTGAAAAAAATAGAGCGTGGTTGTTTTAAACTGCAGGAAGTGTTTCACTGTTTTTATGGATCTGGCAATAACCCAGCGAACCTTAATGTGGATCTTTTGAACCTTTCACCTTGAGTAAGTGGGGTACTGCACTATTTATTCATGCTTGGTTGGACATTAAATCACCATGCCTAGTATGTTTTTTAATTTTTTTTTTCCTTAACATTGCTGTTTCAAGTGTTAACATCAGCATTCTCAAGTATTTATTGGAATGACCGGCATTTCAGGTAAAGCTATTTTTTGTTTGAGTGTCTAGAATTCTTAGATATTACAATGTTTTATTATTAAAGTAACATTTTAGAAATGTTTCTATTTCTTTTAGTTTCATATCTGTATTTATGTGTATTGATAGAATACTGTGCTGGATGCCGGATGCCTACTGAGCGCCAGAAGTGGAAGAGGCCAAACTAAGACTGTTGCCTTTTAAAGGCTGCAGGTAAGGGAGGTTTCCCAGGACAGGGAAAAGGACAACTTTGTGCCTGTCTTCCAAAATGTCAAGAATGAGGATCTGGGCACATGAAAACAAGTAAGTGTCTGGGATTGACAAACAGGTTTACAAAAGGCAAAATAATGTCTGAGTGGCTCAGGCATATCCTCTCTGCCATGAGGGGCCTGTCTGCACAGCCAAGGGGAGCTGGGTGCCCTGAGGCTGGCTTTGGTAAGGCTTCCAACACCGGCTCCCCCAGAATCCCACCAGGCAAATGTGTGCAGCATAGTCTGGGTGGATGGCTATAAAGTGGCTGTAGGAGTTCCTGGGTCACCAAACTCCAAGCATTGGGCAGCCACTGGCATCCTGTGACAGCCAGTCAAGGACTGTCCTTGGGGCCAGTGACACCAAAACACACTCCCCGGTGACCTGTGCAGTGGGACAGAGAGCCCTTGGGAAGTACACAGGTGTGACTGCGAAACCAGGGGCCTGCTTTTCCAGTGGTGTGCTGGAGGTAAGGCTGCCCTCCAGATGGACCTTGGCAAGCAGGAGACCTTGTTTGATGGGAACCTGATGGGACTCAGGTGCCAAGGAAGGGAGCAGGGGAAGGAGCCCCACTTCCAGTATGGCCACACACCAGCAAGCAGCCCTGCGGGAAAGGGCCCGGGCAGACGGGGGACACCCAGAGTTTGTGGTGGACAGATGGAGCACCAGTCTGCAGTCCACCCTTGTGGCCGCAGAACTGAGCTGAATGCAGTGGTGTATTAGCAGAACCACGGGTAGCAGGTAAACCCACGCTGCGTGGCTCCACCTGGAGGAACGTGTCCAGCTTGGGGCTTCTGACATGAGAGAGGCACTGACAAAGTGGAGCAAGTCTGGGAGAAGGCCAAGAGGGGGGCAGGAAACCAGCACGGTGTGTTCAGGAAAGTGAAGTGAGTGTATTGAGCCCAGAAAAGCCTGTGGCAGTTCTGGCCACTGTCCTCAAGTGTCTGACCTGGGGTTACAGAGAAGAGAGGTAAATGTTTCTCAGAGAACACCATGAGAGGATGAGAGGAGGAAAGCAGAAGCTGCAGGAAAGAATATTCTGACTGTACATAAGAGAAAAGGTTTGGAAATAATAGTGGGTAATCCCTGGAGCAGGTTGTGCAGGAAGGTTATTGCAATATCCACCCTTGTGGAAGCCCTTAGACGGGCCCAGGTGAGCAATCTAGTCCAACTCCAAATGCTTTGAGCAGTAGGCTGGACTAGGTGACCTCCAGAAGACCTGTCATCTTAAATGAGTCAATAATTCTAAAAGATAACAAGGTCTTCTGCTGAAAAATCAAAAGTAATCATTGTGCTACAGGGCAATTAGCAGTTGATGGAAACTTTGCAGCACTAAAGGCTGACTGATGATTCACAACATGGTGGGCACCTGCTAAGCCTGAAAAAATGAAGACAAGCATCTTACCTGCAATAGGCTGAAGGAGAACTGAAAGGAGGATTTATCTGGAAAGGCGAGAAAGTCAAAGTGGCAGGAAGGGTTTAAATTATGTATACTGCAATATTGTGACTGGATTTGGAGGGGCTGAGACTGTATTTTTCAGGCCAAAAAAAAAAATCATTGCAGTAATTGCAATGTGATGTGTTTCAGGCCTTGGTGAGTTTTGCTAAAACAAATACATCAGTCTTACATAAAAGCATTTGACTGTAGTGGTGCTGAAAAACACATTTGTTAGGAGATATTAGCTACTGTGAACTGTTTTCCTAGGCAAGGAACAGCCACGACACACATGCTTCTTTTGCAAAAACTGCAGTTTGTGCTTTAGATATATGATGTAATTTGAGCAGATTTAAATGCCCAACACGCGCAGCAGCCAGTTGGTGCTGTCAGAGTACTAAATCTGAGCTACAGCTTTCAAGATAACAGCTTTCAAGCAATGAGCACCCTCTCTGGAGCTCCAGATCCAAACACGGCTCATGTCCATCAAGGAAAATTTCCATTTTGTTTTCCCAGGATTTGGTATTTCTTTCAGGAGGTCTCTTCGTTGACCGTATCAAACCATGCCACTTGTTTCTCAAGCCCTCTATTAGCCTCGTAAGTATCAGTTCTCGTCAATTCAAGATGTCAGCTCCCTATTCCATCCTGAGTTAACTCTGTCTTCATTTTCCAGCCAAGTGCCAGTGAGATTTTTCGATCCTTGAACTTGAAAGCAACTCCCTAAACTATAAAGTTACCAAACAGTCCACCTTCAACATCTTTCCTAAATCTCACTTACAGCAGCAAAAACCCAGCTCCCACCCCTCTCCCGAAAAACAACCACCTCCACTGCAGGAAGAGTAAAACTGGCGTGAGATTTTGTGATGTCAGATTTTAGCACATAAGAAATCCTAAGAATAGGGGAAAACATAACCACAACCCTTCTTATTTTATCTGTCTAAGTTCTGTCAGCCTTGACTACACTATGCACTTTTTCAGGCAAATCTGATGCTTTCCTTAGAGGGTCAGTGATGCCTGCAAAAACTTCCTTTTTGGGATATATTATGTCCTCAGGAAGGCAGGTGGTAGCTTCATTCAAAACTAATTTTCACGTTGAACTGTGCCAAATCAGGTTTTCACATGCGATTTGAATTTCAAAATGTGATCTAACATTTTCTGCAAAGGCTGAATGAAAAATGGATCTTTACTGCTTGACTTCACTGGAGCTGCTCTGAGGCTCTCATGGTTGAATAGTGTGAGCCTACCCATTGCCCAACAGGGCAAAGGAAATAGTGGGGGGTTAGTTTATATGAGAACAAATGCACTGGCTCCATCTTTGCTCTTTTCTACCTGTATAATTCCTGATGGGAGTTATGTTCCTATTCAGAACACAGTCTACCCACCCTGCAGAGCAGCACTGTTTGCAGTGCAGCCACGCTATGGAGGCCACACACGTGCCTTGTAATATGTTCTGTGCTGGGTTTTAACTTCCTTTCCTGTAGAATGTCTGACTTTCATCATAGAGACAAGAGATCTGTCTCTTCTTGCCTATCTGCACATGAGTCCAGGGCTACAGTAATCCCCTTCCATATCTTAAAAAGTTAATCCTCCAGAGTGTCTCAGTTCTATGATTCACTCATTCCCATACACATTTCCTATATCTTGGCTTCCTGCCTCCCTCCCTCAGTGCAGAGGCAATCAGAGTTCACATAGAAGAACCCTCCAGTATGAAATGTAGCTGTGACTTTCACAGGTGAGTGTTTCCTGATGAATTATTCGGTCCCCAAGAAAAGGGAGATGGGAACAGGAACACCATGCCTGACACCAGTGGACTTCATTAGGAAATGCTTTTTACCTGGGACAGAAAAAAATCCATGAATCCCAGACTGCAGTTCCTTGCTGATGCTAAACAGACTTCAGTTATGTTCTCCCCCTTCTCTGCTACCTATCTTTGGAATATATGAGGGGTGAGAGACAATGCAAAACCAGATATTTTCTGCCACGTGTCTTTTGTGATGCAAGACAAGGCACCAGGCTCATAAATCAGCTTCAGGGGTTGCTCTCTGTAAATGATTTAGTGTGGGAGATACTGCTCAGTGGTAGCAAAGGCACCAGAATTGTTCAAATGTAGAGGGTGAGAAAAATTACATCCACATTTTCAAATGCAAAAGATAATTTTAAAGTTATGACTCGCTGTTCCCTTCCTGGGACTGAATGCTGGGAATGCTCTGGTGCCTTCTAAATCATCAGAGCTGGCCTGCTCTGCAGTACTCTGTCATGAGGAAAAAAAAGTTAAACAGTTTTAGTCTCTTTCTGAAAGTACTTAACTCCTTACATATGTTGCCTGCCATTACTCACATCTTTTTTCTAAGGGAATTAATGGAAATTTGATATGCTTTATATTTAAATTTGCATTCTGACTGCTTGCCGTGTGCTAGGATGATGCTCCACCAGTACAGAGAGGATGCAGCAGTATGAGAGTGGGCAAGGTAAGCTGCAAGAGAAGAGGAAGCTCTCCCTGCACTGTAATGCTGTGCAATCTACTTTTCAGGCCAATGCACTCACAGGAGGAAATGCACTCACTTAAGGAGGAAAACATATTTACAAAGATGGGTTTCTAGATTGTCTGTTTCTCTTTACACTGTGAGTGAGCAAGAATGAAGTTGTGATTTGAAATGCACTTCCATGTTATCACTTACAGAATATTTAACTGAAGACTTAAACTTAGAAGCTGTTTGATAGAACTTATGAAGTGGATTGTTGAGGAGAGCATTCAGTGCCAGGAACTTCATTTGCCCATTCTAACCCATTCTACTGGCATCTCTGTTCCTGTCACCTATAAAATATATTTGCATGCCAAAATACTTTTTTTTTTTTTTTTTTTTGCTAAGGCTACAGTTTCAACTGCCAAATTTTGTTCTGTGACTTGAAGAAACTCTGATGTGCAGAAAGCATAGCAGTCCTATTAATTTTCCACAAGGCATATTTACATTTAATGTCAACATCTCCAGAGCTGGCAAATATTCCAAGTCAAGGGATTACCAGAAAGTGATGGGGAAACTTGGGTGGTGATGGTTATTTTTTTCTATTCATATGATCATTGCATATTTTTACTCTAAAGCTGACATTCAACTCTATACTTCTGTAATAACATAGAACATTGATAATTAAAGTAGAACTTTAAGACTGATAGAATCTGAACTGACATGACCAGACATCCCTTAAAACATACCATGTGGAAAATTTATTCCTAGTTGGATCACATCTTAAATTATCTGATTTTTTCCAAAATACACTTAGAGGTTTCCAGAGAGTCAGATCAATAGAAATGGACTCCAGATAGCAAATAAGGTTTCTTTTAAGCAGATATGAATAAAAAGATTATGATCATCCTCTTTCATTTTAGAAATATATTTCACCACATTGTCAAAGGAATTGTCTTATTGTGACAGATAGAGAACATGAAAATAATCAAAATTTTTTTGCTTGGTATTTGGAAGGCTGATAGCAGTGATTGTTCCCACCTTCCCTCAAAGCTTGGCTGCATGCTTTCAACAAGCAGTTCCCTCAATGATGCATTTCAACAGATCACCCACTTACTTTCTAATTTCATTTAAAATAGGAACATTTTCAATTCTGAGACTCTCTTTCACATGAAGTTGAGACAAAGGCAGTTTTCCTGATGGAGAGAAACACTAGGACCTTAAAACCAGCTAGTGATTCTTGGAAAAGAGGAAATCACGGGCAGTTCTGAATCAAAGCAGTCTGTGAAACAGGCTGCCAGGCCCCTGTGCTGATGGAAAATCAACCTCTCTCCCATTATTTATTATTAAAGGGAACAGCTAAGAAAGTAAATTGGAGATCACACCATAGTTCTTTGCCTTATAACAGAGCTGAACAGTGATGCCATCCTCTTCAAACAACTGAGTGCTCTGGCCATAGCTTTTGGGAATCTTGAATGCTTGGCTTCTCTGATCTCTGGCACTTATCCTGCAGCTTGTGACTCTGCTGCATTCAGCCAACAGGTGGTGCTACCTTGGCATGGTAGAGGACCTGGGGCCATTTATAAGCTAATCTCTACAATGTATGGAGACGTATCGTAAAGAGAAAAACCCCAAATTTTAAAGTTATTTGTATCTGACGCATCTCCTAACAATAGACCAATTTGACTAATTTCCTCATTTCTGTGTACTGTTAAGAAAGCATGATATTTGGTCTGCAAATAGTGGTGATAGAGGGATCTTTTCCCCTCTTTCCTGGGCAGGATCTTCCTATTCCTACAAGCATTAAGACAACTAAATGAACAAAATGCTTCTGCTGTGTTGGAACTTAATTTTCACAGTTAAACCTTGGAATAACAAGTCTCTGACTAAAGTCTCTTTAGAGGATAAAGAAGCCAAAAAATTAACACTGCCATTCTTCAGGAGAAATGTGTTTCTTCTTGGCACTGATTGAAAGTATAGAGAGTAAATATGGAGCTCCAAAGAAATCTCTCTGTAGCCGTTGTAAGGAATTGAGAGCTGATGCCAACCATTTCTAAATTCCCACAGAGACTTCATAGCAGGAGAACAACAATGGACCCAAGAAAACCTCAGTAGAGCTTGTCACACCTGGAACAGCCGCATGTAAGTTTATAATCGAAATATTCAGTCTTCTAAAAACCTTTCAGGTTGATTTAAGGAAAATAAAAAAAGGAAAAAAAACCAAAATAAAATATGACTTAGTGTTGCCTGAAAACTTCACATTGATCATCTTTCTTGGGTTTCCTTTTTTCTAATGTTTTGTAATGTACTGAAAATAATTTTTAATATTCTCAATAGACAACTAAGTTAAAAGAACTTTTTAAGCTTTTTAAATAGTTAGAATCTGATTCTGTAATTAATGGTACTTTTAAAGATTCCTCCTGTTATTGATCTGCCCAATGCCCGCACTCGGAGGTACAGCCTTGGCTGCCCAAGAAGCCTAGTGACTGAAGTACACAGCTCAGTCCCATGTTGTCACATCGCCTCTGTCCTCCTTTTCTTGGTCTGCTGCTGAAGGAAAAATACAGTGGGAAAAAGTGTCATAGAACTTCTTATAAAGAAGTTTAATCTAAGGAATTTTGCTTTCTTCCCTTACCCACGAATGAAGGAAATGGGAAAGAACTGCACCCCTAAAATCAGTAAGTCTCTGATGAGCCAAATATTTGCAATCCCACAGCAGTCTCACCAGCTGTGCTCCTCCCATAGACATCCCTGTTGAAAAGAAAATCAAGTATGTATATTAGAATTTCTGACTTGATATGCAGATAAAGACTAACAATCTGTGATTATTTCTAATGCTTCATACTATCTTGAAATGCAAAACTAGGAATGAAAGTGTAACTCTCCTGGCTATCTGTTGAATTGCACTAGGGATATTTGATTTACTCTGCATCTCAGAGTAAAGGAAGTAATGCAGATAGATGGATTTTCTTATGTCCAGATGCTGTTATTTTAAGATGAGTGCAGTTAAACTTGTGAATAGCCTTCTTTTTTTCCTTTAGAACTACAGCTTCAAGTTGTAAAAGTTCTGTATGTCTGTAAAACTAAGTCTACCAAGGCTATATTTTAAGTATGTTGCATGTGCAAGAATTATTTAATTAGGAGAGCCAGTTGTACTAACATTGCTTTCCTAAAAACACAGACTAATCAGAAATATATAATTCAAAGAAGATACTTCTTTAAAGCACTTTGCAGATTACTTTCCTAAAGTAATTAATTACTTCCGATTTTATTGCTTGAAGTCAATAAAGTTGTTTGCCACTGAATGTAATGAGACATTTAAAAATACAGTATACAATAAAATTCTACTTGTGAAAAGACCTATTAAAACCTTAACCTTAACTAGCATTTATCATGCTATAACAAAAATATGAGTGATCCTTTTTTATAGCCAACTACTTTTATACCTAATTAGAGCCCATAAACTAAATAGAAAAGAAAAAGCCCAAAAAACAAAGACTCAAAACCTTCAATCTTGAATTAAATAACTTACTCTAGAACCAAACTATGCTGAGCTAAAATCTCTAAACAATGGAGATACATAGACCATGATCCCGTTAGAAAATCTTTATGCTTTATAGCACTATGAAATTCTGTTGAAAATGTTCTGCTGAATGAAATTTTGGCAGTTTGAAAAAATAAATGGAAGCCCAAAGCACCTTTGGATGGAGAACCAATTAGATGTTAGATCAAAGAACATCTCTAATTGGAATATGACATTTTCTACAGAAATTCCAAACATAACTCAGCATTGACAATTGAAGAAGACTAAAATTTGAAGCAAGTTGAACATATTGGGTTTCACCCTGGATTAGGGCTTTCCCTAGAGCTCTAGAAAGGTGCAGAATGGTTGCAATGGTACTATATGGATTGCAAAAGTCCCTCACAGCAGATCACATCTAGTGCAGCAGCTCCTGCATATCAGCAGAAATACCCATTGGAAGCAACTTGTGATCCCTCTGTCAAGTCCTGGCCTTTAGTGCCTGCTTGTGCAGGAAGAAAGCAGGTACTCATCTGCTTGAGCTATCACCTTTTAAACCATCCAAAGCTCCTGGTGGCGATTCCTGCCCCTTGTCTTCTTGTCCAAATAATAAGTGAGTCAAAGAGGATGTAAATGGGTACATACCTCTCAATATGTATTCTATACACCAATTCAGACTCATTGGCCAGTATGTAATTATGCCTAATTTCACATCACTTCTGAATTTGGTCCATTAAGAAAACTTCTTGTTCTCTGAGACAGCAATAACCTGACCTTAAATGAATTGAATATGAAATTGCCCAGGGATTTATTTTTCAATTCAATTATTTTTTCTTCAGAAGTTAAATTTAAATGTGGCAATTTACAGTGTACAGAATCTGGGTAAAATTGATGGGATATTAATATAACCCATCCTGTGTGAAATCCGGGGGTTCTATTTAGCAGTAAATTCGGTTTGTGGAATTCTATGAAGAATGTAAGTAGCCATCTCATGCATGACAAAGGCATAAGCCAGGGTTCCCCAGATTTCTTAATGTTCTCAGTACTGACCCGGGATGCTTACTCCCTGCTGCGCTTCCTTCCTCTGTACCAATTCTGGGTATTAAGAGCACAGAAAGTAGAGGTTTTCTAGATTCTCCTTATCCTTGTTTAATCATTTTTCTTTCTACCCTCAAAGAGATTGAGTGACGAAGGCCTTGCTATTAACCTTAGATAAAAATGACTGCAAATGAAGACATAGGGTTTCTTCCCTCAAATCCCGGAAGGAAGCAGGATCCTGTGCTGGCCCAGCCAGAAGCCAACTGAGCTAAAAGGCGTTGGGCAGCATCCAGTCCAACTAAACCACCTCAAAAGGTAAAAATCCAAAAACTGGACCTTGCAGGAATGATAAGTCAATGAAAATATTGTGTGAGCGGAAATAAAATAACAAAATTGGAAAGTAATTTATTTGTGTATTGGAACTGACTTGCCTTTCTGAAAGATACTACAAACCTTGGTCATGCTGGTCTTCTCTTACAGCAACTTCCTTTCTGTAATTTGCTGGTAGATGCTATCTAAGAAAATGAAGGGAGGACACTCTCCCTTGGTTTGGCTCTTGTGACACACCTGTCTGGTGTCAGGCAAACTGAAACTGCCGGCAGAGCTGGCAGCGTTGGGCTGCAGGGCACTGCCAGCACGGCACAGCCCATGGGGCCACAACCACTGGACCTGCAGGTGCTGCCTGACCGTGTCCAGTGGTTGTGCCACCTGGGCACATCTGTTGCTGGGTTTACTTTTTGTCCATGCAGACAACAAGTCCTACAATGCCTGGCTGCCTATGTGAATTGAGGGCAAGTTTATTTCTACACTTGACCATCTTTGTATCGGGGATCTGATTAACAGCCCCAGGAAACACTGTAATTTATTCCAGCTTCTGGCCAGATGAAAAGAAAGAAATCCCTCATGTAGTAAATGAATGTAGAAATGGAGAACTAGCCAAATGACAGCCTACAGAAATGGGCAGTTAGAATGTGATAGGTAGAAAATCTTAAACATTTTTTGGTTGAAAAAATAAAAGTTTGGGGAGGGAAAAGTGAAAAACAAAGATGAAGAGCTACATTTGCTTGTGAAAAAGAAATTGCTTCACAACCTACCAGGAGGAGAGGAGGGAGTAAACACCTTTTAAGTGGAACCCTGGAATGAATGAGTGTGTCTTATCTGATGCCTCTCTAATTCATGTGTTTTCTTTTGTCTAGTAGATCTCGTGCAATTAGGAGCTCCAATGGCTGATTGAAAAGCCTTGAAGGCCAGACACAAGGAGAAAGACTTTTTCCAGGCTTGCTTATGAGGACTGTAAATCCAGGCAGAGTTTGGTATAACTCCTACTGAAACCGAAGGTAAGCTGGTGTCACGCACCACGGTGCAAATATCTGGAGCGTGCTGTTTGCATCTTGTTGCTGTAATGCAATGTCTAGCTTAACAAAAAAGCCATGGGAAAATCAGAGGTGTGCCCCCCTCACTGCTGTGTCAGTTTATCGGCAGTTAATTATTCCCCACCGAATTCCCAAATCCTTCAGGAAGTGCAAGCTGCGGTGCTGGTGTGCCTTTTGATGACACCTGGTGGCAAAATTGGAATAACGCACCAGAAATAGACTCACATATGGGTGATATCCATGCTATTGTAAGTAAAGGAAAATGAGATCCATGGGGAGCTAATGAGAACTAGAGGCTGAAAGTAAAAAGTGGAAAATAATGTGTTATGAATGAAATGGAGAAGCTTAACAACATTATTTTAGGAAGCAAAACTAGTTCTAATAAATGTATTGCATATCTTTATAAAGTACAGAGGAGCCATAATGGGCTCTACGGGATCAGCTATTGCCTGCTTAAAAACAACCGTAAACAGCAATAAGAGATTAATTAGTTTAAGTCAGTGAAGTTGTCTTCTTGGATACCATTCAAGTGACTTCCACCATTGTTCATGTGAAGTAACCGAGAACACAGTCTTCAGGGTAATAAATGCCAGCCTTTCAGATAAACATTTGTCAAGTGAATTTGATGTGAAATAATTTCTTTTCAGAGGAGATGTTTTGAGGTTTGCCTTTAAACACCTTGTAGCAGGCAGGGAGAAGGGGGCCTGCTCAGGGCAGCCCTCCCCAGCCCAGCATTGTCTGGGACTTGCCACAGTGACCAGGAAAGAAGTCATAAGCCCCCCCAGGTACCTTCCACGGGCTGTGGGTAGGCTGTTTGAAGACACTACCCACTTATATCTTCTGTTGCTAAACTGGATCTGCAAGGCTATTCAAGTGAAATGGCAGCATTTCTTGTCCTCAGGTACAAGCCCTGAGAAAGCCCTTTCACTGAAGAAAGGGTTTAATGCTTTTTCTTTTGTTTCATTCTTCAAATATAAATCTTCTGTACCTTTGCAGATGAGTTACTGAGAGAAGCCTGTCATCACTGTTACAGACCTCCAAAATACTCCAGATCTCTACCCTACCTCACACAACAATTCCTTTCACTCTAACGATTTTTGGCACCTTGCCTTTAGCTGTTCTGTGTCGTGTGTTTATGTGCTATCTTCTGTTTGCTTTACGGATACAGACCTGAAATCACCTGAGGAGCTTTTATTTCCCATGTGATGTCTGCTAATATAGATAGGGAGACGTGTACATAGAAAGGAAGGCTGTGGCAACCCTGCCGTTCCTATTATCCTCCTCATCTCCCCCATATGTGACGTACTGGAAGCACTGGGTCTGCATTCAGCCTGCTATAGTTATTTCTGAGGGCACAACTTAATTGCCAGTTTGAGATTCTGCAGTCAATTGAACATTCATTTAAAAAATGTAATAACTTACACTTCACAGAGAAGCAGTGAAATTCAATAGTTGGGTTTCTCTTTGTTTTAAATCTCTGGAAATTTCCTGATTAGTCAGTTATCTGAAGGCACCAGTATTAATGATTTGTACACAGTGACACACATAGCTCCACTTTCCTATCACAATGTCCTCATTTTCATTTTGCAGTATCACAGTTAAAGGTTAGCAACTATTTCAGTTTCAGGTGTCTAAGCTAGAAAATAAAGTAAGCAGAGAACTTCCAAAAGCTATGTCCTCCAACAAACTCTCAGTAATTTCTTTACTGTTGGGACAATATTCTAAACTTTAAAATCCCAGTATGGGATTTTTTATCTCATTTAATTTTTTTCCCAAGGTTGAATAACATATCAGTCTTGCTAATGTGCATTTTTTTCATATAATTATATGATTTAAATAGGTCAGGCAAAAAAAAATTGGTGAAGAAGAAATACGTGGTTTGACTCTTGAGGATGGTACTGTGCAGGGCTGAGAGTTGGACTTGATAATCCCATTGGGTCCCTTCTGAATCAGCATATTCTGTGATTAATATTCTCACAATATGCAAGTGAAGTCTGTGTGCAAGATAAAGCAAGAGTTAGTTATTTGTGCTTACAAGGAGTGAATTATATATTTCTAACTTAAAGAAGTTATATGTAAGGCCAATACCTTATTGGTATTTGGTTTGGTGTCAACTCAATATAAAGAGGAAAAGTGATTCTTGTCTAAAGAATTTCTGCAACCTAAACCTTAAAATGGGTGTTTCTGTGGGTGGAACCCTGCCTAAGCCTCTGTGACATAAGAGAAGTTCCTTTCCTGACAGCAAATCTGGATTTTTGCACCCTCATCTATGAGATAAATGAGAGCCCTTGTCTAGGCTTAAATAGCAGACACAGGATATGCAGAGATTCATTTGCCCTCAGGATTGAACCTGCTATTTACTTACACCCCTGGAGGTGGTGCAGCCCCCCATTCAGAGCTACTGCAGCTCCCAACAGGAGCTGTAAGGGCAGTGATTTGCACAGTGCGGGCTGAGGAAAGTGTGCAGCCCTCATCAGACCCCATGCAACATCTGCTTGTATGCCAAGTGTGTGAAAGGATCCAGCAGAAAATAATAAAACAACCTGTTCTTCATGTTAACTGAGGCTAGTAGAAGAGGCAATGAGCTTAAATATGAGGCAGATTTAAATTAGATGTTAGGAAAAAATTCTCATGGTTTGGGTGAGTAAGCATTGGCATAGATTGTCAAGGCTTTGTTCTTAAAACCTACAACAGAGAAGATTTCACAACCTCTCAGCAAACTTTTGCCAAAAATGACTCACTGCAGACTCATTTTTGAGTTGACTGATACCTTGAGATCCTTCTTCACTCTCAATTTTAATAATCTGTAAATGCACAGTTCATTGATTTACTGGTTTGTTCAATAATTTGACATCTAAGCCCCAGTAATTACATCAAAAGTCCTGTATCAGCTGCTCATATGGTTGCATTGCACAGTACTTGGATGCATTTTTACTAATCGGCTGCTTCTGTATTACTATTTAATGTGTATTAAGTTTTAGCCTGACTCATAGAGAACACTTTAAGTACAAGAGCCAAATAATAATTAACCCTGTTAAAAATACACCACAGCAAAAAGTAGAAACTGAGAATGATGAGTGGTGTATTTGCTGTTTTTTTCTCAGAAGCCCCCAATGTGAAAGATTATATGGTGTGAACTGCTCAAATAACAATGGGGGCTTGTAGCCTTCCTGTTAGGTAAATGTATTTCCATCAAGGATTCGTGCTTTTTTTTCTGGAAAATACCAGTAATTCAAGATTTAATACCAGCAGCTATAGAGTGCTTTTCCCAGACTAGCAGCCTGGCAGAGCCACCTACTTCTTGCAGCCTTTCTGTTCCTTGTCCTGCCAGATACCTTGTAGCACAGAATTGATATCAGGTTACAGACAGTGACCACTGAGGGCAGCTCCTGGCTTAGAGGGACAGCTTATTAACTGAAGAAGTTGCACTGATATGAAAAGTCATCTGTATTTTGTCTACAGAAAAGATGAGAACAGCTGTCTAGCTCATGTTGTGACATGTGTCAGGAAAGCTGCTGGGGCACAATTTTAAGAAACTCAGTCTCACTTTCCTGCTGCTTCTAAATTAATAACAAGCCCAATATGTCCCCATTGCTCATTTTGCAGCCGCTAGAAGAGTTTGTCACAAATACATTCTTCATCCTCAATCCCAGGTCTGTCTGATGGATAGGGAAACATAAATTTGGAAATAAATATTTATGATGTATAGTCACTTGGATTCTTTTGTTTATACATTGCTTAGTACAGATGCCCATCACAACAGTAAAATTGAAACTGAGCTAGGTTTCAGCATTTGTGATTCATCCACTGTGAAAGACTTAAATCGTCAGCCAAATGGAATGGTTCTGAACTAAATCATGAAGTCTTTATAAGTGTCAGTCTTGCAAAGAAAATAAATTCATGTTACACAGTTTTTGCACTGACCAAAAAGGCTATCTTGACCAGAGGACTTACTAACTATCCTTTGAATACCAACTGCAAAGCTTAGAATATCTGATACTAGAAAAGTAGCTGCTGGAGTTGACAGATTTCTAAGTCAGCCATGGGCTTCAGCAGTGATCTTCAGCCAGCTCTATACCAAAGGCTTTCCAGAAGTTACAAGTCTTTGCGAAATGCAGTGTCTGTCACACACACTGTGAAAATTGTTGTGCTGGGCATGAGGAGTTGATTGAAAACAGCTTTTGCCTGACACTTTATTTTTTCAAAATCCTAGGAGCATATTTTTCATGCAATTTAACTTTTAAGAGAAATAATCATATCTGGCCATCAGAACCTAACCTTATGAGTTTTCAGCTCTCCTCTTCATAGGAAATAATTTCAGGTAAAGTAACTTCAGGTAAGAAGATGGCTCTATGTGCTTGTAACAAAGCATTTCAGCCTCTCCTCCAAGGTCAAAAGATGCTACTTCAAATCTACTGACATGAACCAATCTTAACAGATAAGAAATTTAGTGTCTTACATTAAACACAAACAATGTAAGAAAATGGTTGTAAACAGTTTAAATGCCAACCTAGCAAGCCTTCTTGCTTTTATTGTACTGTTGGGAAAGCAAAACTTCTGTGTGAGGCTAAAGCATCAGCTTTTCTACGCGAGGCCGAATTACTCCTCAATCTCCTCCACAGTATTTCTTAGTAGTACTTTTGTTTCAAGTGGCCTGAGTCAGCAATTAGGCCTCCGTTGTGCTTGTTATTGCTTGCACACAGAAAAGATGATCCTGTCCCAGAAAACCTACAGCTTCAGCATGTGGCACATAAGTTGATATAAGAAACAACCTTTGGGCCTCTGGAGGGAAATGAATTGGAAAAAAGAATAGAGGATAATAGATAATAATAGTGATGACACTCCATGTAAATACCCTACCATGCTCGCATCTTTCTTCCACAGGAAGACCTGCCTGCTCTTGCCTTCCAGCTTTTGGGATTCTTCCTACCACTTTTGGAGTCATCAAATCTTATCATCCTTTTCCATTGGTAATTGTAATTGGTTCTGTCTGTTCTTAGTTGTCATTCACTCTTTATCCATAATCATTCAGGTCTTCAGCCTGTGTAGATTTTTAGTCTGACTCAGCACTTTACTTCACTTGCTTACAGAGCCCGCTCACCAAGCTTTCTAGCATTGTGCTTTATAAGATACAAAATAGTAGAGTTGCACTTCCAACATCATGACCTCCTTCTGAATCCTCATTCACTCGTCCTGAAACATGCTTTCCCCACTCTGAAACTGCGAATGACTTTTTGCATTTACAATTTTCCTTTTTTTTTTTTTTTCCCCCCCGGTTCTGAAGAGACTCTTTCATCTTTCAAGATTGGGATTAGACTACACAATCAGATTTATCTCAATTAGTGGTTTTAGGAAGACCAGATCCACTGCTGTTTCCCTGCTGTCTCTCCAAATGGCCTTTCACTTACAGGTGGGAGCCTTTAGAGGTACCACAGTAGAATAGTTTTCCACCAAGAACACAATTACCTCTAGAGATGGATCTTTACTGAGCCAAGTAGATCTTTCCCATTTGTATAATATATATTTAATGAATAGTGGAATGAGCTGTGCTCCTTTGCTTTTAACTGACATGAGGTCTCTAACAATTCACTCAGGCACATTGCCTCCAGCAGAATAATGGTTTGATCACTGTAGTGTTTTTTATAGACAGTAGTGGTATGTTGTCAGTTTACTTTTTGTGTATCTCATGGCATTGCCATAGAAAAGCAGGAAAGTTGCTACTCAGGCCTGAGAAGGAAAAATTAACCCTGATGCTTTCATTTCATCTTTGATACTATTATTCTCTCTGACCATGATCATGCCGAAAATGCACAAAAGTAGCAGTATTCTTTACTGTATACATCATTTGAACAGAGGAATAAAGAGAAGGACTTTACTGGCTTACTTTACTTGTTATTTCTTTGTAAGTAGTGACTTGACTGGTTTGGTGTCAACTTAATATAAAGAGGAAAAGTGATTCTTGTCTAAAGAATTTCTGCAACCTAAACCTTAAAATGGGTGTTTCTGTGGGTGGAACCCTGCCTAAGCCTCTGTGACATAAGAGAAGTCCTTTCCTGTAGACTCTTCTGGCTTGAAGTGTAGTCAGGGCTAGTTTAAAACAAAACGTCTCATAGTACTGCTTATCATAGAATCATAGAATCAGACAGGTTGGAAAGGACCTCTGAGATCATCAAGTCCAACCTTTGATCCACTACCATCACAATTGCTAGGCCATGGCACCAAGCACCACATCCAGCCTCACGTGTCCTTATGTTGGTTCTTTGGGAAGTAGTCTTGTGTCAGTTATTTTCTGGGTTTTGGTCCAAGTCAAGCTGTTTGGACACATCTCTCGTTGTGATAATTGACATGCAATTTCCCTTTTCTTAATTTGATGGAGTTGAAATCACATCCTTATTGTTGAATGTAATATACCTGGGTAGAACAACTCTATGGAGTTTTTTTTGTTTCAGAACTGAATAGCACAAAAATAGCTTGGCTTGACTGAGGGAGGCTGTTTTGCTGCAAGTCTAGAAATTAGCTTTGTCTGCTACTTGCCTACAGATGTGTGTCTAGGTGATAGGTTTGAAGGTCTGTGTTCTACCTGAGGGTCCCCTAGAGGCTTTTTTTCAGAGTGGTCCAACCAAGTCAGTAGAGGTTTCACTGTTCAGTCTGCTTTCTTGCCTTCCTGCAATCCTGCATACCATTAGAGATTGCCAAGTTCACCAGCAAACAAATTTCCTGCCAAGCAGGAGTTAGCACAGGTGGTACTTCCACCTGTCCTCTTGAGCAAAGGAAGGACCCTCACTTTGTCCCATTTTCCCTGCAGTGTGGCATTGCCACCTCTGTATGGCTATAAGTAACTATGAATCTGCCTGGCTGTTTTGAAGGTAATTTTTGTCCCTTCCTGACGACAGAGGTCAATCTGCTGAGCTAATTGCACAGAAAAGCTGCGCTCTGAGTTATATGCTCCATAAGCAAGTCTCACTAACATGATGAATCACTGAAGAGGAAAAGGCAAGTCTAAAGTAGGCAAGTCTAACAATCTATTGTATCCTTGTCTTAATTAAGGGTTTGGAGTAGATGTGAAAAAGAGATAATGAACTCTCTCTAAAGAGTAGGAGGAAAACCAGCTGTGGGTAGTCTTGGCTTTAAACATGACTGGCAGAATACCCGCCTGGAATTCAAATCATCCTCTGTGCTTCAGTAGTCCAAGGAGAGCACCTGTTTTGCACTAGGATGCTGGTATTTTCTTTACCTGTTTATATGGAGACCTATTTCCATTTTCTTGGAATTAAATGTAGTTCAATTTCAGACCTCTCAGGATTTTTATAAACATTGATCAAGCTGCAAGTGACAAAAGGGAAATAAAAAATTCTGTAAAAAAACCTTCATATGATTATGTATGAAGGGTAGCAAATGCATGATTTAAATAAAAAAGCAGTCATAAGAAAGATCTCTTGTTCAAGTGGCTAGAGGTTTATAGGAATGAGGTGATCACTGAAAGTCAATCTGTCAGCTACTTCTGCCTATTGTGAAGGGCTCAACCTGCTCTATTCAGTCTGACAGTAATACTTTCATGTTTGCCATCGCTATAGAGAATATGCAGGCAGGCTTCCACACCTACACTACCTCAGTGACAATTCTTGCAGTGATTAAAAGACTGAATGAAGAGATGGTTAGGCATTTATACTCATCTCAACCTCTTAAAATGCTCATATTTTCATCTAAGCTTTTACAGTCCTGTTCCATTCCTCTGCTTACTGTAAATCACAACTTTTCACTGCTTTTACCTGCAAACAAATATGAAAACAAAGCCCTGTAAGTTTGTGAGTTCTATTTTCAAAAGAGTACTTGAGTGGAAAACATGAAATGAAATTCTAATTTTTTCATTTTGATTAATTCCATTTCATAGAAAATGATCAATGAATTGTAACTGCCAGAACTTTTCTGGAATCTATCATAACAAATAATGCAACAATTAAGTACAGAAATGACTGTTGGTCTCTGATATTTTATACTTAAGACTCTTCTTACCTTAGAAGGTAATATATATTATGGCATCCTGATGGAACACTATGGTCTTATAAAGAAAACCGCAGTGCTAAATTTTGCAAATTATCACAAACATAATTACCTCCTGCTGAGAATCTAAATGATTATTCATAGCATCATTACTTTTAGTAGTTAGGACTGTAATTTCCTTCAGAATATGAGTCATTCCTTCTTAAATCATAAAAGTCAGGCCAAAAAACTACGTATGATTGGTCAACATATAGAAATTTTATTATGTTAGATCCATGCCAGAACACATATTAAATCTTTACCTTTTACAGTGAATCAAAGAAACCTTTAAATGCCGCCTGGAGCGGTAGGGATCTGTGAGTTAGGAGAGCAATCCAGTCAAGGGAGAAGGAGATGATATGCCTGTCTGTCTGAGCAGATTTTAAGAGTGTTCATGAAGCCCTTTGGCAAGCAGACGTGTCTCTGTGCTTTCTTCTGCAGCAGCCAAGTTTCCGATCCTGCAGAAGGCCCATGAATATTTGTGGTGATTCTTACTGAATACAGGGAGCAGAATTTCACTCATTGTAAATTGTTCCAGGTGAGGTTGCTTTCTCTTCTGAGTGCCAGGGATGGTACTCACCTACACATCCTTCCAATGTAATATGAAACAGAGAA
The DNA here is from genome assembly GCA_013397135.1 of Pachyramphus minor. NCBI lineage: Eukaryota > Metazoa > Chordata > Aves > Passeriformes > Tyrannidae > Pachyramphus > Pachyramphus minor. Next base: position 743,250 of record VYXB01003352.1, on the reverse strand, counting down.
GAGGATATAGTCATAAGATGGTAGATAACACATCTTCAAATCTAAGTTAGATTGAGCTTTGATTTTAATAGTAGAGGCTGATTTAACACTGTGCAACAGTTGCTGGTGCATGCAGCAAAGACAGCCCCATGTATTTATGCACAGTAAATGTTAGTATGATATTTGCTTTTTTTTTAATTCAACTCGATTTGCTTACAATTTTTCTCTTCCTTTACATGATTTCTTTTTTTAATTCTTACTGGTTGCTAAGTAACTGTAGCAGTATTGCTGCAGATGTGCAATAGGCATATCTGCTTACTATGGTGGTCTTTCTTTTTCAGTAAAAAAAAATCTTTCAGCAAAATAAAAAAGATACTGATGTAAGATGGTTTTTATTATGCCACATTTTTGCAGCCATATATACATTGCATCAGCTGATGGTAGAAAGTTTTTGTGAGGCGTGCATTATTCTCAAACGGATTATTTTAGCAGCATCAACCACCATAGGACTACCAGACCCAGAGATTTATAGGCACATTGGGTATGACATACAGGCAGTCTTGACACACCTGGCAGCACCTGAGGTGGGACTTTCTTCCCAGCATACTCATACTAAAATAGGATAGGCCGGAATTTGCAAGATCATGGACTCTGATTTCTATCAGCCTCTGTAGATATTTCTGGGTAGATCATTAATTTTATCACTGGCCAAGTTCTAAAATTTCTGCCCATGAAGGCTGGCAAGTTTCTCTGCTTTTGTCAGTACAGCACTCTACTTTAGCCAAAGCTTTATGGGAACCTAATGCAGATGGGTCTCATGGCAAAATGAAAGCTCTTGATTCATTTGCATGGCCCCTCAAAGGTAATGTGCATGTTATTCTGAATTCATTTCCCTGAGCATTGCAGACCTCCTTGTGCTCTTGGTAGTCAGGAATCTCCTCAAGAAAAATTTTGCCTGTTCTATGTCATGTCTTGACAGATATGATGGCATGCTGTGGTTTACTGACTGGTCCATGTGAGGGATAACACGTATCTCTGTTATCAGTTGCTCCTCTGTGTAAGAGAGCTGTGTGTGAAGTGTAAGAGTTAAAATCCTATTGATCATTAATTTGGGAGGAAAATAACAGAATATGTATATGACAGTAAATGATTGCTCTACTGATAGATTTCATTTTAGCATTTACTAATTTGTGTGTGTGATATTTTGTACCTGCAGCAGAATTTTGATGTAGGTTTTTAGGAGCAATTATATATAGATAGACTGTTCACTTAATGTAGGAAGAACAGAAGAGTTGTAATTGTTGATATTATTCAAAATTAATAAATGGCTTATTTTGGATATTTTGTTAATAATTTATTGTATCTGGGTTAGGACGGTTCCATTTATTTTGTCTTTTTGTCTTTTTGTCTTCAGTTTAATCAAATGTGTCCATTAAGTGTACGATGTGGCATTTGAATTCTTTTAGGGCATGCTTGCAGGAGATTGATTTTTGCCTGTGTTTGCAGAGAGTGAAGGAGTTTGCCCATGTAATCTCCAGAAAGGTCAGATCTTGATTTAATAAATGTATGATTCAGGAACATAAACCTCATTCTTTAGGACATCACATTAATATTTATTGGGGTCTGAATACTACAAAGACCAACTAATTAGGTACAGAATCTTTTGTGTGTTGGTTAAACTGGCTTAAATCCAGTTTTGCTCAAGAGGGATTAAAATTGTTCCAATTACAATAAATCTGCTAAGCAGGGGACTCATATTCCCATTAATTCCTATGGTTCAGACTAGTGTGTAGGAACACCTTTCTGATGACTTATAGTTAGTGATAGTCCACATTTTTCATAAATTCAGTGAAGAATATTTCTAAGAGGAATCCTCCCCTATTGCTAATGATAGAGTAAGAAGTAGGCATCAGTCAGGGAGCCGAGCATGAGCTACACAGTTGCATCTGGAAGAGATGCTGACTGTCCCAGCCTATGCAATACTTGTCTTGTGCAGGAAGGGAGAGAAGACCAGAAACCTGGGCTAGGAGCGGCCTAGAGGAAAAGAGCCAGATATGCTAACACCCAGGCCAAGTTTTAAATGTGCAGAAAAGTTAAAATGGCCACTGTATTGAGACAGTGACAGAAAAGCAACTCTGAAAGTGCAGCAGGGAGTCGAGGCTACTGTCAAAATAAAGGGCTAATATGCACACCTATAGTCACAATACTGCCTAGGTGAGGGAGGATACATCTATACATTGTGCAAGACAATATGATACAAACACCACCAGGCTGAACTGAGCCTGTAAATCCACAAGACACAGTTTGGATCAGACCCAGAATGAGTGCAGCTATATTTACATAGTGCCAGCCCTAATCAAACATGCCCTGCCTCTGGACTCCATTCAACTGTTTCTCAGATACGTTTGATTACAAAGTTGTGGGTTGGAAAAGATAAGATTAGATAAAACAACTAGTAATCTCAGTATTTTTGTAAAGTGGGAAAGAGAATGTATGCAGTGTAACAGCTGAAAAAATTCCTGGTGCCCTGCTAGAAAATTCCTAGAATGAGTGGGCTTAAGAAACACTTGCCACTAAAAGCTCATGCCTTATGTTAAGGGAAGAAGCCACAGAATCAAAACTGAATTGAAAAAATGAGGGTGGAAAAGACCTAAAAAAGAATCATATGGCACAGAAGGACACTAAGCAGAACCACCAGAATTTTAGGGTTTTTTCCAAAGAAATGTGGAAACTACTGTTCACAGACATGCCACTAAAAGGTGCAGAGCTATCTAGGGATAAGAGTATGTTCTGTCAGCCCAGGATGCTCCATCTGATCCTGCCTCTTGACATCACAAATGTTGATACAGACCACGGTAGGCAGGATACTGAGGAAGCAGGCTCATGTCTCATGGGAATGCTGAGGTGAAGAACGGGAAGTAAGCACTATATATGTTTGAGGAAATTGAAGAGAATGCACTCAAATGTACCTGTTCTTGATTAGCTTGGAGGCACTTTCTGGACTAGTCAGTAAGAGACAAATATAGATGGAACTTGCCTGACCTTGAATCAACAGAAACTTTGTTTTCATAGAGCGCATAGCATCTGATAACAGAGTGATTCAGCTAGAACTTTGTACCTCTGCACAGTATCGTCAACATTGTGGTAACTCTGGAGGGATAATGAGATTCTAAAAAATACTTGGACGCAGCTGTGGGAATCTTGACTCCTGTAATTTTTTTGTTTGTTTTTCCTTCTGACGGGTATTAGTCTAAAATAGAAAAATAATATTTCATAAAACTTCGTTAAAGCCCCATGCCCCAAATCTTCATGACTCTCATCTCTCACTAAAAGGGAGAATAATGGGCAGGGAACTAACCCATCTGCATAAAGTATTTACCCAGAACTCCTGATGGGGTAAAACCACAGAGAAGTGCTTTCTGCTCTTAGTTATTGGCACACAGGGAAAAGTCAGCCCTCAGAAAGCTTCATTTGCATCAAGTTTCAACTCAGCCCTTCGCCACTGATGCTCTTGAGCCATCATAACAGGAAGCAAATTAAAAATGGGTTTGAATAGCAAAACTGAACTTAATGTAATATTCAGTTTGGAGTCCTCCTCCAGAAGGACTGTAAAGAAAGTGAAGTTTCTTCCAGAAGCTGAAGAGCATGATAGCAAATTTGGTTTAGCTCCAAGAGAACCTCTTTTATCACAGAGCTAAACAAAGCTGAAAAAGTTCATCACTGGCTGAACTGAATGGCAGGGATGGGCAGTGTTCCCAAGGGCCTGAAGCCTCTTTGTGAGCCCTCTTGGACAGTACTACAAGATAAAAACCATGCACCAAACAGAAAAGTGGTAGGTAAAAGCATATGTGCCTCCTGCATGCTCTTTTTGGTGAGTGAAAAATTAAAATAATGGACTATTTCTAACACTAGCTTAAGGGAATGCATTATGTGTCATCATAAACACATTGCTGGCAGCAGTATTTGAGTTGAAGCTGTGTTTCTCTATTAATGGTAATCTCTCTTCCCTGCCCATGAATCCAGTGCTTGGAAGCAGGGAACAATTTAAAAGGTCTCTCAGGGAATATGTTTAGTGGTTCCAGAAAGCCTGAGTGAGGGCTTGAACTAATGGTATATAAGAAGCTTGAAATATGTTGAACTTTTTTTTCTGATTATTCCAATCAGCTAGGAGATAGCTTAAATGATTTGAAGCTTTTATTTCTTGCTAACACATGTTCACACACACAATGGCATTCTGTTGAGTTATCAGAAAATTAATTATTCTTCAGAAGGATTTTGTCTTTCTCTGAGGACAGTCACTACTTTTTTGCATTAGAGAAATCTTTTGTCTTTGTTTAACAAATAAGTGCAGTGGGGAAATACTTGCCTGGGAAATTTCTGGATAGAATAAGATGTACCAAGAACTTGGTGCCACAGTCCAAGATAAACAGGAATTGTAATGGACTTAGCAATGACAATGCAAATCACAGAAAAGTAAAGGAGGAAAAAATATATTCCCTTGCCTGAACATTCAGAGAAAGGGAGGTGGGAGGTGTTTGACAAGCACATTATTTGCAGTCTCCTGCTAATTTAGTGCTATCAGAATTGCCTGTGGCTGTCATTCCATGAGCAAATATATTTGTAGAAATGCCAGTAGTTTCCAAGAGATAATGCACTTACCAGAAAAGAAATGTGAGTGCTGTAGGGAGCCTACAAGCAAATGGTAACTTGTAGAAGAGAAGTCTAGGAGAACTTCTTGTGCTTATCAGAAGTCTGTCCTTAAAACCATCAGTGTGCTGTTAAACTATTAGTTACAGCTAAAGAATCTAGTCGGAGTTATCTTTGCTCGTATATGAGTTCAACCTATCAGTGTGCTTGGCCTCTCTATAACCTAACAATGAATTATCATCTAAGCAATGAGATGTAGGTGAGGCCAATGCAGAGAGGCAGCTGACAAAGAAGCAAGTATTTTTAAAGGGACTCAAGAAGTAGCACAACCAAACTGAAAAATGCTTTGCCTACAAGCAGGTGTGTTGCTATGTTATCCCAAATACAGCTCTCTCTCTCTTCCATCTCTCTTTGGCTGCTACTACATCACAGATTTGTGACAAATATAAGAGACTGAAGGATTCTTACAAAATAACTACATCTCTGTAATTCACACTTTTATTCAGCAGATACAGTTTAACAACTCTGCAGGCACATATGATTTTACTCCTTGTAGGCTGTATGAAAATCTTATGTATATTTTTAATCCTTATAATGACTTCAACATTTACATTCATGTTATTTTCCAACTAGAGTTTTTCTTTTGGGAAAACTACAGTTTTATGAAGATGGAAGCATTCAAATTAATGCATCCAACAAATTCTCTTTCAAATTTTTTACTGTGCGGATACCGAGTAGGTGCTTTGAGAAACAAAACTCCAAATATTCCAAATTCTCAAAAATTAGATTTGCATTGAGGGATCCCACTGCTAGCAATATTGTCAACCCCTATGATATATTGTATAGCTTGTGATGCTTTTGACATGGATTATTGACTGGGCACTGTGGTCAGCAGAGCATTAGTGATTCTGCTCCTGCCTTTGGTTACAGCTGCCTGCAGACATGTGGGTATTTGCACGCCTGCTACAGCCCTACCAGTGTGACTGTGTTTTCCAAAGCATTAATCATTGCAGAAGCACAAGAAGAATAATTGAAATCCTGTGGGCATTTGAAATAGTTCAGCCTCGCTCTATACTGTGAAGACTGCCAAGCTTTATGTGTTATGAGACAAGTAGAAAATGTTTGAATAGAATGTGTGGGGAGAAAGAAATAGATTAAAAGCCACTCACAGCACATAGCACCTTTTCCAAAGTGCTGACTAGCAGTTTGTGTTTAGACAGTAATTTGCGGCCGAGAGGATACTTTAGATCTGCTCCAACCTAGCTGTGAGGGATATGGAGAAGAGGACTTTATAACTAACTAGTGATGGCTCTCCTGTTTACCAGAAGTGCTAATCTGGGAGGCTTGAGAACCTTCAAAGACACATGGAAACCAAGTGTATGATAAGAGAGGTCCAGGGTTATTTTCCCCTGAATTATAGGCTCATTCATTTCTATGCTCCTATAAATGGGGTCAATTTTAGGTATGTTAAACCTCACCCATGAAGCCTCTCAGCAGGTACTGCTAGCTTGTTGTTTGAAAGATGACTTTTACCACAGATTTACACAAACAAATTCAATAATGTACAAACCTCACCTGAAACTGCTACATGCATGTGTATGTGCTCTAGATGATCCCAGAACAACAGTGCTATTTACAAGCCACTAATGTCTAATGTCTCCCAGATAATGGGTAACTGTTTTGATTCTAGAGGTGTTGTATCTCAAAAAAACCAAACAAACCATACCACAACAAAAAAAAAACCAAAGCCAAAACCACAAGAAACCCAGCCTCAAGTGGGAATGGTTTCTAGAGTGAAAATGTGTGATAGTTTTTGAGCTTTAGTAAGAATGAGGGATGTGTTCACAGTTGATGAACACTGAGGGAAGAAGCAGACAAGAAATTAAAAAAATATCAGAAATTTGAGGACCTTTGGGGTGTACAGTATACGCTAGTATGATATTTGCTAAACAAACAAAACAACCAAACAACAAACAAAGAAACAAAACAAAACACCCCAGAAACCAAACCAAACCTAAACAAGAAAGGAAGGGTATGGCGCTGTTCAGATATATACACCCTGAATCTCTGAATGTTGTAAATACAAAGAGAAATACATACACACACATGCACGCAATTCAGCCTAAAAGAGATTACCCTGCTCATGTAAATGCAGCAGGAAGATTCCATTAAAAGCAATGAAATGTAATGATAAGCTCTGCCTACTATTATGACCAAACTGACTTCTTAATCTACACCACAATTTATGTTCACATAAGGTTTTAGTCAGCCCATTTATTTTTATCTGCTCTTTTGCTGTTTCAAGAAAGAACCGGGAAGATCAGCTACAATCGTCTCTCGTTTTAGACAAATGCAGTCCTAATGGCTGTGGCCTGAAGGGAGAAGCTGCCTTCGTGCCAGAAGAGGAGGAGGACTCTGTCAACATCTGGTGACAGGAGGGGAACAAAGGGGTGGCTCTGAGACACAGTTTACTGATGATGTTTCTCTGAGGTGAGATGTTTCTCTTTGTAATAGCAGACGTATCATAATGTGAGTGAAGTTGCGTAGTTGCAATACTGAGCGTACATCTGGGCAAAAGCTCATGAAAATGTGATGTGGAGTGCAAAAGTTGTAGACTGACAAGGCATGATAGGAAGTCTATTTAGTAAGCCCCCTCTGAACAACAAAAACCTCTGTGCAGCCCTGTGCAGGTTCCTGCTGGAGAGCAGAGGGAACTGAGGAGCAGGTGCCAGTAGCAGAGCAGCAATGATTATTCACACAAGCCTTAGCTGTAAAGGCCGTTTGGAGCAAGAGGGCAGCTGAGGCAAGGGGCTAGAGCCACCAGCAGAGATGGCAAATGATTATCAGCTTTGGACCTATGGAGCTTCAGAAGCTGTAGGCCTTGCCTGCTTCCTCAGCAGTGTAGGTAACACAACACAACAGCCACAACCTGCAAGACTGAGGTGTTACTATAGGATGAGAAAAACAGCTTTGGGGCCCAGCACAAGAGATGAAAGAGAAGGAATATATATAATATGCTTGCACTTCTGGAAGGCAAGCATTAAATACTAGTCTTCTCCCTTACCACTTCTTCTTCCCTGCTTCAGTGAAATATTGTTTCAATATTTAAGTTCATCTGTCATTTGCAAATGGGAATAATTATCTTAGTTTTCAAGTTTCAGGGTATATATTTAAACTGATGTTTACTGAAAACTTCTAAACTTGAAACTCATATATTTTGCTGCCATTAAAACCATGAGAGAAGGGTTGTATTTTCCTTTCTTCTTAAACATGGTATTTCCTGAAATATTTTTCGGCTAACATTTGATAGTAAGTTCTAATAAATACTCAGAAAGGTTTGAGAAGTCCCACATGCTGCCATGTACTTCCATATACTGCAGGCCATCATTGAATCTTCAGATTTGTTCTTATTTAAATTACATGTGCTGATACCTCTCCTCTTATTAAAGCTTGAATACATGTTCTAGCTACTTGTAAGAAGCACAAGGTCATCAATTGTCTCACAGTTGTTTACAGCATGCAGGATTATGTTTAATGCCTCTGCCATACTCAAAAGAGTGGCTCTTCCTTCAGTGGAGATTTTATAACATCAACAATGAGGCACAAGAAGTGATTGGCAATCTGAGACCAATTTGTGTGAGGAGGCTGCATTCCTCCCACCTACTTCCCTCTGGGGTTATGAATGCAATTGGTGAAGGTGCTTATAATGCATCTTCCTCATTCTAAGTGTGGGTGTTTGACAGGATATTCTTCACAGGGACCCCTTATGGCTTTGGAATGCTTTCTTGCTCTTGCTCTGAAATGTTCTGGAGTTACTCATTTTGAGGCATAAGGCTCAGCTCATTTGTTCTAACTTTCCTTTAAAGAGGGGAATGAAAGCATGAAATATAGGTTTCCCCTTCTATCCTGGATACTAGCTTGTGGGAGAAATTCAATAGATCGCATTTTTGGTTTTGCAGTCTGAAAAAGCTGATAGGACATGCAGTAGTTAAGCTCTTTAAAGTATCCTAAATTTCAAAAATTGGAGAAGAAAATCTTCAACCTAACAGAAGTTACTGGTAGTCCAGGTAGAATTTTTAAAAGATACTACACCCACTATTGGCTTAACTTACTTTTATTTTTCATTTGAATATTCATGGCTTACTGCATTAGTAATATATGAAATATGCCTTGTTATTTCTTAGAAAGGTCAAGTTTCTCTTAACACTCCTATCTGTAGTCTCTACCTACTTTAAATTTGGATCCCAACATACAAACCACACATTGTGGTTTCCAGTGGTCATCAAGATATTAATTTGTAAAGCTGTGTTTCTGTAGGCCTCTGCTATATACTAATCTCACAGTAAAGAATACTCATCTCTTATTTAGCTCAGCATACTTTTCTAGCCCACTTTCCAATGTTCCAAAGTTTCTAAGTAATCAACTGTTACTTCCAATAATACAAAAATAGCATGTCATTACCATTAAGCACCAAATGCAGGGATTTAATTTTAAACCGTTTCTCCTTCCCCTGACTGAAGAAATGCCTCTGCTATAATTTTTAACCTTTCATCAGCATAATTGCTAAATAATTAACAATGGTTAAATTATGAGAACCTGGGAGATTTGAAAATTATTACTGAAGTATGTATTTCACTGAAGCAATGACCTATATGCATCTGTTTCAAAATAAAAGCAATATATATTCACCAGCAGCAGCAGCAGAAATTCATTTTTTGTGCTAGATCTTCTGATATATGTGCTTATGCCTTAATCACAGCTGCTTTGGTCCTTTGTTACGGTGCAAAGACCCATCTCATGGCAAAGATCTACTTGTGTGCTGAGGCTGAACTCTCCTTCTCCAAGGTTACGTCATAATGCTTTGCAATGTCTTCATTTCCACTAATAAAAATTACTTATTACACTGAATAAGCCATGGAAAACAATGTAAAGGCTCTACAAAACATTTCTATTTTTGCAGCAGATATTATTTCATTACTTCTGTTAGCTGAGCTGATTTGCATTTCCATGCTGAGCTTTTCTGCAGTTTCTCCAATCTTCTCAATGAGCTTCATGTGCTGATTTTGGATATGCCTTTTATATACCATTTAGAAGCTGACAGTCAGTCTCTCCATCCTTTCCAGTCTCTATGAGTCATCAGGATTTACTCACTCTCCTTTGTCTCCTAACTTGGGTATGCTTAAAAGCTGCACAAAGATCTGCTGGGATCCTGATGACCTGCTAATCTAGGTCCCGACCATATGTGGGCCTTTATGTCCTCTCCTGCCCTTTGTTCCAGGCACTCCCGTTCATTCTCCACTCACCCCAGTCTTAAACATTTCTACTACAACACTGTGTAACAAGTGGAGCAACCCACGGAGGAACTGGAGGTATTTACTGGTGGAGGGAGGAGAGCAAGTATAGGAGAAATCATGGGAGCATGACATGGACAGCATAAATCTGTCAGAAGCCTGGCTGATTCCTAAATTAATTATTTTTTGAGGTCATTCTCAAGTTCATCCTTTTCATAGATGTTTGTCTTCCCAATAATTTTTGGTAAAATCATGGAAAGTTCTCAGTGACTTTCACTCACCATTTTGAGAGTGTGGATATGTCTTATATCTAATCACATATCTGCATCTCCCCTGTCCACCATATTCTTCTTTCCATGTACCTTTAGGGCTGGATGTGATTCTTCAACCGGTGGTTGATGCAACTACCCTTTGAATTGCAATTTCATCCAATCTGATCCAAATATCTCAATAGCCACTTCTTTCTTTCTGCATTCTTTCATCTGTTGTGGGGCCATCCATAGTCAGTCAATTTTATTCTTTTTTTTGGGCTGAGGTTTTGGGGGAAGTAGTGGCAGAGAGCTTCTTTTGGTTTGTTTTTCTGTTGGAGGTTCCAAGGTACATAGTTCGCTGAATTACCAGTAGTGCCTATGCAATCTTAATGATCCTTCACTCCTGTCACTTTATTTATGCCTTTGAGCTTTTTAAATCAGGGGCACCTGGCTGGAAACAAAGTGAAGTGTCTGCCTGAGTGTTTTCACAAATAAAAGCAATGTGTCTGGTGCTTCAGCTAAATTCCCACCGCTTCCTCCCAGAGTATTTAGCACAAGGGTTTTCAGCAGGCTTTGGCTTTGTTGAACACCTGCTCAGAAAATCTGCTGACTACCGGGGGCCAGAGGAGCACAGCAGCCCCATAACGCTTGCTTTTGAAAATGCTGGTCTAACACCAGCATAGCAGTTGTTGATCCTCTGCGAGAAAGTGCTCTAAATACAAATTTTAATCAATGCCATTTCCTCATAGATCAGTCCTTCTAGCTTCCTAATTATCAGCACCAGCTCTGAATTGTCATTATACTTCTCATGTTGATGTCCAGATTGAAAGTGATATCTTCCTGTGCTGCACAGAAAAGGATTATCATTTTGCTGCTCTATCAGGGATCTGAGCATACAACATGAAGCTGATTAGCACACCTTCCTTTCTCCTGAGCACCAGGTTCCACCAATGCAGCTTTCCTACTGTAAAGCTACTTATTTTTTATTCTTCTTTTAAAGCAACCCAAATAAACAAAAACTACATGATGCATGATACATTGTGCAGTACTCTTATTTATAGCTATTTTTAAGAAATATCAAAATGAAAGTTGAACCAACATCAGCCTTATTTTATTACACAGTTCATAAATAATGTGACCATAACTGCTATTTCCCTTTATTCCTATGTGAACATTTTTGTAGCCTCCTGAAAAACTGAAAACCTCTAAATCGATAAAAAGAAAGTGAGTTTTCACTGGTATGGCTTACAGGCAGCTAAGCTTTCAATACTGCTTTTACATAATTTCCCTCTCCAATAAAAAATATGTGGAATTTGTTAGCAGGTAAGTGTATGTTCAGTTTTATATGTAGCTAGAATAGAAAAATAAAGTATAATTCCTATATTATAATTATTTGGAAAATAACTGCATGCATCCTGTTTCCATTACCAATAAACAGAGTTGCTTTATTGATTTAGTATGTAAAAAAACTTGTAGGTTGTTTAGTTTCCTTATAATTGGATGTAACCTTGTTACACCTGTTATATATATATATATAAAATTTAATGTTGCTGGTGTTTATTGTTAAGATAATAATAAAAATGAGAATATTATCATATTGAAATTTTAAATCCTTTTACTGCAACAAATGGTAAACATTTTGCACATTTTAGAAATTTTGGTTTTGATTCCTTAAATGGAGAGTCTTAAGACTTTTGCAAAGCAAAGAGAAATATCTACAGTTTTGCATTTAAATCTGAAATTAGAAGTGCAGATTATATTTTTAAAAGACTGTATAGTGGCTCGGCGCTAGGGATACTGTAGTTTATTAATGACTTTTGTAGGCATGCTCGGCCAGGGAAGCCTAAAAATGTAGTTGAAAAAATGCATGGTGGCCACTGATAAAAATAAGGATATTAATGAATATGCAGAATAGAAAAACTTGAAACCTATTCAAGGGGAGGGAAATTTTCAAGCATAATATGGATTAAATCCAAATACAATGCTTTATTTACCAACTACAACAACAGAAAAACTTTAGTGTTTTCTTTGTTTTCTGCTTAGCTTTGCTGCTAATTAACTGCTGCAAATGTTGAAAATTGCATATCTGTGTCCTAGTCCCTGGGAGAAGCAAAGAAATGACATGCATTTTCAGTTATGATCTGAGATGGAGCTTTTACACTGTCTCTGGGAAGTAAACTGCCTTTGGTAAGAGCAGCTTGGGTCTGGACTCTAATCTGTGCTTTACAGAGCAGAGATATCCAAAGCCAAGTTTGTCAGTTTGACTCATCTTTTGTGCAGCTAAAAGCTCATTGTACTGCTCCAGGAATCTTCTAGTAATTAGAAATCTAATTTTAAATCACTCATATACTTATATGGTTTATAGGTGATCTAAAGCCCAGACCTCAGTTCTGCCAGTGGAGCTACAGAATTGCATGAAATGAGCAGGGCTACTTGTCAGTAGTTGGCCACCTATGCAGACCTGATTACAAGATTTCCACTCCAGTGCAAAAAGCATGTCCAATTCTACTGATATTTTACTGAAATAAGCAACTTCATATACATAAGTAGTCACCTTGAAACAAGAGCACTAATTGTACTGATAAGGCTTAGCAGGACTGCAACAAGAATTATGAAAAGGCTTGTCTTCCCATTCTATAAAAACTTCTTTAACATTTTCAACATTGGGTTGAAAATTAAAAAGAATGAAAGAAGGAGTTGTACATAGTTGCCTGGGAATTGTCTGTGCAACTTACAAATTCTGGTTGATGTGAAAACATTTCTGTATTACTAAATATCACAGTGTAGGTGTAAGGTGTATATGCTGCCAGAGGCTGACATGCTCAAAAACTGGAATATTGGAGTGCCCCTGAACTCTGCTGTTGTAATCAGCGGGAAAGCCCTTGAAGAATGGCACAGCAGCACCTTAAAAAACCTGGGTTAGACAAGTTTGTTGGACAACAGCAAAATGTTTGAAGAAAAGGACTGATACCAGGAAAGGCACAGTGGACTGACTGAGTAGCCTGAGGGAAGGGCACATGTGACTTAACAGGAGGGATTTCTTATTTAACTCAAGGTAGAGTTCGATGAACATTTCCTTCAATGGAAGTGCTGGATAAATAACCTTTGCAGAGAGGGAAAGAGGACGATCATTATCCTAGCCTGACTCACTGTGTAACTGCACAACTTGAAATGCACAACAAGAGGGCAGTGGTGCGAGGGGCAAGTGCAAATGCAGTCAGGGCTTATCAAACTCTGGCTGAGGTGACCCCCCACGGAGGAGAGCATATCTGCAGGTGGGAGGATGCAGGGACACATGCCATCTTCTGGGTGTCAGAGGCATGAACCGACAGGCAGAACGGGTGGAGTGAGAACACATTAAGCTAAGCCCAGAGCATGTTTGGTAGGAAGAAAAGGTAGGGAGGAAACATAAATAGGGAAATACATAATGAAGTTTCTACTGTTAGCTGGAGGCAAAGGTAAGCAGGCTGTTTGCTTCCCTTATGGCACAACACTGAAGTGTAAATTCTAGATATTAAAAAGGCCAGCAAGTTTGAGTTCAGAAAAGGATTTCATTTGAGCTAGTGAGGATACTGAGGAAGTTGTAGGGGAAGAGTTGGCACCAGCACTGCGACAACAACTGATGGGCGTAAGAATATGTTTCTGTGAACGGGTTATAGATGGCCTGGATGGTACAGCAATCAATGAAAACACTTGGGGCCTGTTTATCCTGAGGAAGGTTTAAAAGCATGCTGCTTTTGACTGTACACACTTAGCATGCTCATGAATTTTAAGAACGAAAGGTCATTAGGACAATCTGCTGCAATGTCAAGATACAGAAAACTCAAATGTTTTCCTGCCAGTCCTGAGAATTCCAACTTTCAGTAGGTTTTTTTCCACTATTTTATTCAAGATTCATACAATATAGGCATTCATAAATACAGGGCAGCAAATTATCAGCAACATACTTTCTTTTAGAATAAAAGGGCGAACAGTAGTCTGGCTCTAGTTGCTATTTATAACTAGAGGGCACACATGTTGTACTTATGGATAAAGTACCTAAGATAGCCACAGTTATGAGAAAGGGTTTAAGAAAAGATTTAATGAAAATCAATTATTTTATAAAATCATGGGAAACTAGCAGAGTTCTTGCAAAATGCATTAGCAAAACAATCTCACAACTCTGTGTTCTTTTCATTGTTTCAAATACATCAATATTCCAAATATATTTCTGATTCAGTTAAACCAAATATTTCAAAAAACCTGGATTGTGAGCCTCTGTAGAAGTAGGCAATAAAAGTCAGAAATAGTAGCAAACACTTAGCAAGCAATACATCCACCAAAGAAGCACAGAACTTAAAAAACCCTAGCTCCAGATGGCCACTTCCTTAGGTATAAATACTGCTTCCTCTTGCAGCTCAAAACACAATTTTGTAAAACCTGAGAAAGAATTAGAACCACTACAGTTTTTCTGAAAGACGCAAGCACATGATACTGCAAGTAGTTATGCCTTTTTCGTAGAGCCTGAGAACAAACACGGCTGCTTGAATAGCTCACTACAAAAGGATCTACAAACCACACAGATCAGCTGGCCAGATTTGATGGGTGGGCATAGACAGGTTGTCGTGATAGCTGCGAGTCAGCCGCTGCATGTGCTGCACTGGACTGTGGGAAGGAATTCACCTAATCCCTGCCTCTCTGAAGCTAAACCAGTTAAATACTAAGAAAGAACTAAACTTTAGCTCTTAATGATGAAAAGTTAAGTCGATTTAAAAGCATTTATGACAATAGTATCACAAGATACTATTGAAGCAATAAGGTACTCATCAATATTTGTTGCAGTATAAGGAGTCAACTTGTATACAATCAAAATTATTAATACTCAATTTCTTACCTAATACAAGTCCAGAAATGTTTTCTCCTCCTGCCATGCCCTCAAAGTGGAGTTGTACACATGTTTTTGAGCTTCTTCTGACTGTGCTCCCTGTGATTCCTTTCCTTTTATCCATGTGTATTTGATAAATTTCCTTACTTTGTAGTGCTGAAAGTTTAATTCATAGTACATTGGGTTTTTCAATGTGATCACTGGTACAGTCAATATGAGGAGTTTTAACAATGTTTTCCTTAGAAAGGATCATTTACTGAAATGAAATTTGCTATGAGTCTCTAAGGGAAGGGGGTTTTATCTTTTCTTTTACATAGAAAAATGTAAATTTTTATGTTTTGTATAATTTTTTTATGTACAGTAACTCAGTGCATGATAACATTCTTCAACAACATTTGTTTTTTATCAAAGGTTTTCAGTATTACCTTATTAAGTAAAAATTGTTGCATGATTTTGTTCATTGCTGCCCTATTTTTCCTATCTCTCAGTATGAGCTGTTCTGAAATTATGTTCATGTACTAGAATACGAAGTGCCAACTACCTAATTTAGTACTCAGCAGTTACATCCAAATTTCAGTTATTGTATAACACCAAATACTGTAAAGAAGAAAAGCTCAAGAAATCCTTGCCTCAGACTAGAAAATTGTCAGCACTTTGGATTAGATAGTATTATTGAAATTCTATTTAAATAGTACTTTATTCTCAAGGTGCTCTGAATGACTTTAACAACCTATTCGTAATGTGTGTGACCTCCATAAATAAAATAAGTATTGCAGCCTGATTGCCCAGGACTTCTGATGTATGTGTTCAGAAAAGGTATAGGACAAGGTTTATAAACTAGTTGTGAACTATGCAAGACAAAACAAAACAAGGACCAATGCATGGGATTTTAAAACACCCCTGTGGATTAGAAACATGTCCCCTGATTTGGATCACAGGGCTTTTGGATGTGCTTGAAAATCCTGGCCGTTCTCTCACAGATTTCAGAAATATTTTACATTAAGGATAAACATAATTGATTATATTTGAGACTGTTCTTTCAAATTGCATTAAAGTAAAGCTTGTACTCCACAGTCTAGATAAGTCAGTGAGAAATAAACTCCACATATTCCAAGATGTTTTACTTTTTAATTATAGTTACAGATGTAATTACTGTTTTCGGAAAAATAGTTGGGTTTTTAGCAATGACATTCTTTCTGCCTTGAAGAGGATTTCTGACTCAGGGTGAACAGGGAATGCTGAGTAACTGAACACCATATAACAGTGAATCTTTAAGCTCTCTTCTGCACAAAAGGATACAATGTAAAGCTTCTAAATGCTTAATGAACCTATAAACCTATAATGAAGTCAGATATCTTTAAGGGCATCCATGGACTAGCAGATACAGTGAAGAATTTTAACCAGCTTAGCCACTTACTCCTAAAAATGGTTTTTCTCTGAGAGTGAAGAGCTCTGCCTCTTATTGCCTCTAAAAATAGCTCATATTTCTTATCTTCTTTCAATTCACTGTTGCTAACAATGATTGTGGTTAGTGTTAGTATATACCCTTGAAGCAAGCTGCTGTTTGTAAAGTTAGAAGTCCAAGCTCTATGAAGAGGAACCTATACAGAGAATGTATTTAAAATCCATAACTGACCAGTTCTCGTTAACATAGAAAGATTTGCTATTTAGTCTTACAGAAAAAATAGTATTGGGAAATTCCTTTCAATTAATTCTCTTTCCAAATTATCCCCCTTATGACACACAGAAGAAAGCTACAGAACGTTTTTTTTTTTCTCAGTAACATGCCTGGTAGCATCTCCTTGTAAGAACTGTTAGAATTACTAGAATCTAGAATCACACAATATGGAGAATTTACACAAAAATTGCAAAGCTGTCTTTGTCTTCCCCTTTGCTAAGACCACGTGAAGCAACAGCTACAGTACAGGACGCTAATTTCCTGATCTCTGACATACATTACCATCTAACCTCTTTTGTGATGTTAACATTTTGCTAATAGTTAATTTTGAACCTGCAAGTGAAAAGCAAATCTAATGTAAACAAAATGTGGTTATACCAAGTGCAGCTTCTTCTGCATGCTAATGCTAATAAACTTCATGGCCAAAGAGCAAGCAAGTTGCAGAGAGACATTGAGTAATCAGGTCTCATTAGAAAAATGCCTGTTCTTTCCTTTTTATGATGCAAGCAGAAGAAAGCAGCATGGATCTTCAAATATGGTTGCAGCAGAATATTAGGTGCTTTGTACAGGAGTCATTCAAAATGTCACTGACTATCAGCTCTTTCTCTGTTACTTCTATAGTTAGCATTTCAGAGTCACGTATTTTCAGAGCTGTTATGCCTCATGTGATAACTGGTATGGTGAGTACAGCTGTTCCTTTTCTTCAGCAAAGCCCATGGCAGTAATCCCTGATCAGATTGAGCTACCAGGCAACACAGTATGGCTGTAGACATCCCACCAAACCTGCTCAGTGGTATGGCACAAGCACCTAACACAACTGGTAAAGTGGTTCTCATCTCCTTCCCCTGCAGCCAAAAACATGACCTGTGTCTATGTCCACTGTGCTGTTGTGTACCTTCTGTGAAGCTATAGATTCAAGATCCATGCCTTTGTTAGTGTGCATAAGACTCAAGCCAGACCCTGTAGACCAATTTCCTGTGCAGAAAGGAAGGCATTCCCCCTGTATCATGGAGGCTTAGGGTCTATTTCCATCCAGAAACCATTTCTCCTTCACAAGAAGAAATAAATTTCTAAGGAAACCATTTTCATGTTTAAGAAACCTGAGCAGCAAGATACTGACCACAGATAGCTTTGCTTCCTATTAAACATTTCTCAGGGAACACAGCCTTTAGGCTTCTATTTTATTTTATACAAGAAAGACCAAGTTATGAAGACTATATTTTATAGAAAATAAAAAGTAATTAAAGTAATAAAAGTCACTGCAGATTTTGCTGTGGGACATATAATTTAACAGCCTCTAGTACTTGGAAGGATATGATGAAATCAGGGTATGCTTTATTGTTTCTACCTAAGCACTAAGAAGGATATGAAAAAAGACCCAAAATGCCCTAGATTCTTTAGAATCTTGCAAAGTTTCATACTGCTGTCTCTCATTACAGGCATGTCACTCATACAATACCTTTATAAAACAAAGACTTTGTCTTTTTTTTTTTAATAATTTACTGAAGAACGTCAAAATTTTTGCCAAGCTATGTAAAAGATTGTTTTACACACCAATTGATGAGTATGAATACAATGAAATGTAGATCACTCCAAACCTGCTAGGTGCTGCCCACTCAGAGTGCTGGCCTTTCAGCTTGTGCTTGTCATTAAATGCAATCTCATGGGTTTGTGTTATTTAGGACTCCTCGAGTTTCCGATTATTTTAAGAGCACAATTTAAGGCTTTGTTGTAATTGTTTCAGAAGAAACAATCACTCTACAGTTCAGGATTAAAACCTACTATTTGTGTTTAGAAGGACATTTCAAAGCTTGATGCTAATAGCAGGTGAATGTGCCTTACCTTCAGAAGCCAGTGTATGGTAGGTCACTGAGTTCTGTAGCAGATCTTTTGTTTGTTTCTGTGATGTTTTGAATGTGCACTGAATGCTTATATTTTCCTGTCCCTTTCACTTCCCAAACCTTCTGATACTACTTATCAACATAGAAGGGACTTTTTTCCACTGTTTTGCCAATATGAATTTGGCTGTACGACAAACACATAAAGTTTTAAAGTAGTACGTGCCTCTGCTGTTTACCAGTGAATATGATGATGCCATCTTGTTATGATCATAAAGCTCCACGTAAAAAACAATCTACAGTTTTTATTTAGAATTCATTGCTGCCAGCCTACACTAGTTCCACTGCATACAGTTATTTGCTCATTTTCTGTATATACCATTTATGAATTGGATAGTTCTTCAAGTTACATCTCTAAGCAATGCATTGGATATTGCTGGCTTACACTATTTTAACTGCTCACATTCATTTTACTTGTATCATTTTACATGCTAAAAGTAAAAACAATTGCCTATCTGTTCCACGGAGATGTGGAAGCAAATAGCAAGCAAGGTAGCAAAGTAAATCACTCCAGGTGGAGGGTTTCCAGCCTGCCTGGTGCAGGGCTGTGCCTGGCAGCATCTCCCTCTATGCCCAGTGGCATGTGGAGCAAGAGCGAAGGTGTGTAGCAGGGCCATGGGGTTGCCCAGGAGGGCCACTGTCACACATGAGGTCAGAGTCACCAGTGCCACCATGAGTTGAGGTCCACTAGAAGTATATGGGGGTTTTGTTTGTTTTTCTTTGAAGGCTGATTTTTCTGGAAGTGCACTAACTGAAGTAACTGTGTTGTGAGAGCGCTGCTCTGCCTGTAACAAAGGCTCTGTTGTGCTGGCATACAGCACAGCTCCCAAAGCTCAGGATGTTTTCAGCCTATTTACTTTCATTTGTATTTGAGCAAATCTGGCATGGCTGCTGGGGAATAATAGCATGTATTAAAGCCTATTTTAATCAAATGGATCCTTGATACAAAAAGGTACTGTGATTTGTTTCTACTGGCAGTTTGCATGGAAAAGGCAATTAACTACAATTCTGAACTGATGGTATGACCTTAAACAAAATTAATCATGTCAGATTCAGTCCTGGAAAAGCATTCAGCAGAGTATAGATGGAAAAGGAAAGTCAGAAAACCTGATGCAACATCTTGATAATCAAACTAGTACATCTCCAGCCAAAGTACAAATAAGAGTGACTTTTGGGTTATTCTGTTTTATGGAAGCCACTGCAAGAGTTCTGCCCCTCCTGTCTGCAGGAGGAGAGTCATTCAGTCTTGAGAAGAGATTCCAATCGTGACCAGAAAAACAGAGAAGTAGGATCTGTGTCCTTGTGGCCTGAATTCTCNGAACATTTATTAGGATGAATGAGACTGAAGATTTTGAGATCCACAAGCCAAAACAAAAGCACCCATCATAAATAGGCACACTTTCCTTTATCGTGTAGGCTATGTGATAGGATGTGGTACACAGAATGTAATATCTGCACTAGGGAGGGTCTCAGAAGTGTGAAATAACAAAGAAAAACTCAAGTATGACAATCAGCCATAGTTTTCCCTTTGCTGATTTTTGTCTTGGTCCTTTTAAAGATTAGAGATATATATGTCAGTGAGTCCCACTGAGTTTTTACATGTGCTGGACATTGTTGCTGGGTATCAGAACACGTATCTAAATACTATTTGTCCTACAGTTACAGATTACAAAGATACAGCCTTTGGGATCTCAAGCAAATATTGATGAATAGTGAAAGCTTCTTTCTATTATCTTACCTTTGCCCCCATGTATGCAATAAGCATAAATGTAGAAGAGTGACCTAAAAAGTTATATCTAGCATATTCTTAAATCATTAGGGAACACACTTAAAATATTGCTAAAATTTTCCTCTTTTAATAAAGTAAAAATCATTTTGTTTTGTTCTCTATAGCAAATACTTTTGGTGGGAAGATGAAGAAGATCATTTATCCCTGCTTATCTCTACAGGTTGTTAAGGAAGTAATTTTGCTCTTTCTCTTTTTTTTGGTGCTGCTGTTTTAAGTATTCTTCCAGGAAAGAAAGACCCAACACAGAAGATATGTTTTAGAGGCTGACAGGCCTTGGCTCATAGGCCTCATCTGGAAATTTGATGACGATTCTTTCTCGCTAGCTCTTACATGTCCAATGGGTGGTGTTGCTGAGAGAGGGACACCTTTCCGGATGAGGTCAGTACCACAGGCATGCCCCGATGGTGACGCTGAGGGTGATGGCTGCAGCAGATGTTGACTGGGCAGCCACAAGAAAAGGTGGCGAACAGAAGCAGTTCTGCAAAGTCCATTTTGAGGGAAGAAACAAAGCAGTTGCAGTCTCTGTGAGACAGTTTTCATATTTGGAATGAGATTCAGTAAATTATATTCATTTGGTCTGGAAATAACAGGAGCAAAATTACAGTTAAGACAGAGTTTGCAGAAGCCAACTTTTAAAAGAGCCATTATGTACCTTAACAATAATGTGTTCAGCCGGAGAGTTAAGACTGACAGCAACCTGTCCTAAGGCAGTTAGGCTGAATGCAAGACAAGTGTCCTGGCCAGCTTTCTTCACAGAATTTCTTTCTGCATTTTTACTTGCATTATTTTAGTCTTGGCATGACAGTTTTAGAGTCCTTGTCCAGGAGCTGGAGCAGATGATGGGTTCTTAGTGGCCATTGGAGGGGAAACAAAATACATGTCAGTGCCGAATTGGACTCGATGATCCTTTTGGGGCCCTTCCAACTCTGGATATTCTGCGATTCCATGACTGCTGAAATGCTGGTGGCCCCGGAGGCAACCGACCCCTGCCTGAGGCACTATCAGCGGCCAGCGTTCACCTGTGAGCCCGTGGACTCGATTTCAGCACGCACATGGATGTACCTCCACAGAGCAAAGCACGAGTACTCTTGTCCTAGTAGGGCTGCCAGCGCTAAAAACTCCGCATCGGGCTAACTCCCGCTTGTCCTACGCCGAGCACTGACCACAGCCCCTCCGCCACCGAGGGGCGCG
>VYXB01003352.1:704000-721261 GCA_013397135.1 Pachyramphus minor | reverse complement strand
CGGGTCCCGCCGGCTGCTCTCGTGCCGGGGGCACGGCAGGTCGGTGCGGCCCAGGGGAACCCGCGCAACAGGTTTGGGTATTGTTCGTGCCGCCGCTACATACGTGGCGGGGGGGCTCCCCAGGGGGGCTCCCGAGGGGCCACCGGCGAAGCTTTTGCCTTTGTGCGGGCGCGGGAGGGCGGCGGCCCCTCCCGCCGGGCCCCGCCGCGGGTGTCACGGCAGGCTCGGGAGGGAAGGAGAGGGCTCCGGGCACGGGGAGCACACCGGCGGGAGACGGGGGTGGGAGCCGGCTCTTGGCTCGCAGATCCGCTTGGCCGCTGTGCGGATGTTCCCGGTGCGTGACCGCTGGTCAGTCCGGCGGAGGACTGGGGGGGAACGAGTCACGTCCGTGTCACCGCCGCGGCGGCGGGCGCTCCAGGGTTTCTGGAAGCGCTGCCTGGTCGGGAAGCTGATTCACTACTGGAGCCGTGGTTGCTCAGAGCCGTGGTTACCCTTGCTTTGGTTTTTGACAGGTCTGTTGTCTCAGTTTTGCCTTTCCCCCCATAATTGTGTCCCTTGCTACTCCCGAGCAGAGCTTCTTAGCCAGGCAATTGTAGGAAGGCGATGCTCTAAAGCACCCTTTTTCTTAAAGAATTGGAACGAGTGTATTGAAGCAAGGGATAGTGGAGAGGATGCAAAGGATTAGTGGAGAGTTGCTCTTTATTTTTTAAGTTTTTTGTAAGTTTTTTGATGAGCAAAATTGGTAAGGCTTATGTAGATACATATTAATAGATGCTTTTTCCGTTCTCTCATCTTTCTTCATCCCAAAGAAAATGGGGACCAATGTCCTCTCCATTTATAGTATTGCAATGTCTGCATTGTCCTAACAATTAGAGCTTGACTTTGTTCACACATTAAAATTCCCTGTGATGAAGAAATACTCTGGGTTTCCCCTCTTTTTCTCTATTCTATGACATCACCTGCTAAGATTCAGTGTATAGTAAATAATGAATACTGTTATTACATGATAGGATTACTGATGGTGATTAATTTCTGTGCTAATAGGGGTTTTCCTTTTTCTGAATGTGAGCTTTTACAATCCTAATGCTATTGTCTATACCAAGCAGAAACTTAGATGGAGAAAAGGGGGAAGGTGAACCACAGAATAGAACCAAAGCTTGGTTAGAGAGGCCTGCTGCTTTCTGGTGAGATGCTGACTGTGCTTTGCTCTATCAGGAAAAAAGCAATAAGGCAGAGCACTGAAACAGGCTGCTAAGGGCTATTGTGGTGTCTCCCTCTCTGGAGGTATTCAAAACCCACCTGGAGACCTTCCTGTGTAACCTGCTGTAGGTGACCCAGCCTTGGCAGGGAGTTTGGTCTAGATGATCACGAGAGGTCCCTTCCAACCCTAATAATTCTGTGGTTATGTGAAAACTAGGAGGCATGTTTTCCTATCAAAACTAGGAGGAATTACATTGCGGTTTTTAGTGATGGATTTTAGGATTTTGCACAATTCTTTACGTCATAGATTACCGCTTGAAGAATCCTGTAAAATCATCTCAGCTAGCTGTTTTTCCTAATGTACTATGCTAATAGGTGATATTTTATTTGCAATTTAGTTGATCTGTAACATCAGTTTTCCTAGAAATACAACTTAAGAGATAGAAATAAATGTATTTTTAAATTTCTTGTGAGAAAAAGTGGTGTGATGTCTCCTGGAGTTGTAGGCTATAATTCTAAGTGGGCTGTGGATTTACATTTCTCAGTAAAGCTTGTGTAAACAGGAAAAGTGTAAATAGTTCTGGTTTTTTCTGTCAACAGAATAAAGGAGTCAGGTGAAATTCAGCTCAGTTTCGGTTGGCTGCTGCTTGAGAGTGGTAGTAGGAAGGGGAACTGGAGAAACTTCTGGAAGAACTTTATTACAATGCTACATAGCTGTCAGTAGTCCTTAGGAATAGAACATAAAGAGGAACACCTTTATTCCCCAGTTACTGTGGTTGTGTGGGGAAATACAGAACACCTTCAGTAGGTAGCTTATGATAAAGTAAGCAGAACCTACCCTAGAAATGGTGTTGCAGGATTTCCACTGTGTCTGTACTCAAGCTGTCTTGAGCACTTGCTAGTGATATTTTTGTCCTGAACCCTAGGTGTGTTCTCTTGCCTTCTCTCCATCTTTTTGAGGCTGACTAGAAAACTTCCATTTTTTTTTTTTTAATTTAAAACTTACTGTGAGTTAGATTACAGTAATGACTGCTGTTACTGTAAAACCAGTGAAGTGTGTTTGTCATCTTCACCTGTTATCCACCATAGGCTAATTTTGACGACTTGGGTGGTGTTGGTGGATTTCATTTGGTGGGTGGAATTTGATCAAAGTTTCATGCAAGTCTTAAAGCACTTGCTGAGGTTCAATGTTTAATACTTATATATTAATTCTGCACCTTCTAATACAAATGGGGACTATTTAAATTTTTTTATTCAAGTTATAATTTGCCTTTTGAAAATTTATAGCAGTGAGCAACTTTGTAGGAATACCTTATTCCTCTTCACAAGAAAACCAATTCAGCCTAAAACTCTGTGTAGGTTACCTCTGATTGAAAGCAGACTGCAAAGATTCTGGTTCTTGTTACTTTCCCACTGCTTCCGGTGCTGCCTCAGGAGCATTGCCTGCTAATTGTAAACAATGTTGATGTCTACCATATGTTTTGGTAGGAAGTATTGGATTCCTGCTGTCCCACTAAACTCAAGTGCCTAGCTTACAAGTATTTGTGAATATATAATGGAAATGTTGACTCCCCTATCATGTAGCTCTCTAAGAAACCCTTGTTTTCAGCCTCCAAGGAAATTGACTTTTAGATTGAGTATTAAAATCTAAAAATATGGTCAAATACTTTTTTATTTGAATTTGCAGAATCTGGGATCTGGAACTCAAACTTGTAACCCTAACAGACAGTGTTGCATTCCAGTACCAATGGTAAGTAAGATAAATCTCTTCCAAAAATGAGATCTTTACAATTTTCCTCTCTTTGTATTTGGTCCTGATGAAGCTTTGACACTGGTGAATAGACTGCATAGAACAATATCTTTGCAGTTGGTTTTGTAAAAACTTATTCAGGTTTAAATCATGCCTTATTTAAGTTACTTGCTTTCCTTTGTTTTCAATTTGTGACTTTTAAAAAATCTATAAAAGGCGCCATAATATAATCAAAGCTTAAGTTACCTTACATAATTTTTACAGTCCTCAGTGCATCCTGTGTTACCTTGTCTTGTGCAGTGTTAGTGTCTCACAAGGAGAGGAGTGTCTGTAAATGTATTAGATGGTGTTTAAGCATAAGACTGGAGATAAGTGAATTCTAATATTAAGAGGGTTCTGTGGTTGTGGGTAAGAGGAAGGAAAGAAGTTTTAAAAGCATGGAGGTAATTGTTGCTGCTCTGATGGTGTTGATAAGCTTGTGTTGGAAGGTAAATGAGAGACTTGAGCAAATACAAAAGTTCATTGGCAAAGCTTTTTACTCTTAAGGCTAAATAAGAGTGAGAGATTTTTGAAGTGAGGATAACCTTACAGCAGACTCTAAACAAGCAAGCAAGTTAAAATCAATCTGGAGTGTTGTTTTCCTGTTTCCAGGTGAGAAGATGAACTGCTGCATTTTGGACAAGCTGAAGTTTGGAATGCTGAGACATAAAGAACCCATTAAGAAGGAAATTACAGTAGTTAAGAGGAGATGAAGGTATGACTTAGGGCTTTGTAGAATCAATGATTCAGGGGAGGTAGATGCAGTAGGCATATGAGAACTTAGAGCCAAGATAAACGCCTGTGATGTTGGCAGAGTTGTGCTCTTAGAGAGGTATCATGAAGGATAAGTGTTGACCAGACCAAGTAAGGCCAAGAAAAATTGTGTTGAAACAATAAAACAAATGAATTTGATGTTAACTTGATGTTTTGTTCACTAAGTGCTATCTGTGGCTGAACTTGAGAAAATTAATGCCTATTCTTGAGGGAAAGGATCAGGATGGACACATAATGCGTAGATGAAAGTTGCCAAGGGTTGTGTACTTTTTGGTGTTGGTAAAAGTTATGATTTCTTTCTAATACCCTCAATGAAGGTTATCTGTTTTAGCTTTGCTGACACTCTGTTTGCTAATTCTTTCATTTTGCATTCTGATTTGACCCTAGAAAAATGTATAACTGGAAAGTGTGTAAGTGTTGCATCTATGCAGGATGCTGCAGGTAGCAGTTTAGAAAGCTTGATTTTACATTCTCTGAAGCATGTGACCATTTATTTGTTTATTTTGTGGTAGTGTAACACTACATGTTTTATTTTGAGGGGGTAGGAGAGAGGGAGAGGTGCTGTGGTTACTGCAGGTGGTTGCTGTGGCCAATTTGTGATTTGCAGTTGAAATGTTCAGAATTTTTATCCTGAGTAAAAAAACTGAAGACATCTGTGAAAGTGAAGGCAAGCTTTATTTCTCTTGCACCCACTGATTCAAAGACAGCTCAGATAATGATTTTTGTTTTGTAGAGTAGTGAATGAATATATTTCTGAAATATTTAGAAACTTAAAAATATGAACAAAGTATTTACGTACCAGATCTATTTCAATCTCTTGTACTTTCATGTTTGGTTAACATTAGCAAAATTCTCAAGTTATTTATTTATTGCTTATGAAGGGGTTTTTATTATTATCCTCATTGTGTCTACCTTGTGCATTGAGGAGGGGGCAACACACAGCTGTAATATATTTGATCTTTTGATGCAGAGGAAATTGTTCAGAATGTTTCAAGGTCCGCACAAAATCTTACTCTTGAGCTGGAAATATTTTGGTCATGTATCAAACCCAAAGTTTTAGAGCTTTATAAATGATCTTTTTATTAGAAAAGTTTGTTTTCTTCTTGTTTTGGGTCAGTTTTCTCCACCTAAAGGAGGACTGCTTTTGTGTCTGCTACACTTTTGTCTACACACCCCACCTTACTTTTAAAAAAATACCTTGTCCTTTCATACTCCTGCCACTTGGGATGGTTTTCAGTTTAGAGCAGCGTTTCTTTTTGCTTATGTTCGATTGAGTGTCACTATACTGAGCTGAGGAGTGACTCCTGTGGCCCTGAGCCACATGCACATGTAGCCAATGCTGAATACGTGTATTGTTATAAAGCAATAGATTACTTTCTTATGAAAGTGTTATAAAAGGAACAAGAAGTTCTGATCTTGCAAGTGTATTGTCATTTGCTCCAGACTGCCAACAGTTGTACTCATCAGTACAGCTGTTCATCTTTGGCTTCGTCTTCTGACTCGACTGCTTATGGCCTGGACTGTCCAGACTCATTCCTCCCACTGCTTTAGTTCTTTTTATGAGATACTGAAGGCAGAAGAGCTCTCTGATCTCACATCACAAACTGGTTTTGGACAGTTCCTTAAAGAACTGGTGATAAGGTATTCATTTTTGCAAGCATTTAGGACTTGTTTGTTTGTTTTGGTGGGTTTTTGTTTGTTTGTTTGTTTTGAGTAGAGGGAGCTAGAAGAGGAATGTATAGTTTGATTTTACGGTTTGTTGCTTATTTCTCTTCCCTGCAACCTATGACTAAAAAACTTTCTGTGGGACAATTTGCAATCTATTTGATTTCTATAGTATTTCTGCATGACTTTTGACTAAGTAAAATTGTAAGAGGTAAACATAAGATTTTTTTATTTTTTTTTAATAGGTCTTAGGCAAGTGTGACAAAGAATAGCAAATGTATCAGCTGTGCTTTGAACATAGCATTTCAGTTGACCTATTGCTGTGGAGAAAGTGGTGGAAGAAGCAGCCTCTCAAATGTCATCATTTTAAGTATACTGTGGTCACTTGATAGTGTTAAATGAGTTAGGACTATAGCAGATGACTACAGCCTCTGCTGGTTTGGCTGCCTGTTGCAAGGGAGGGAGGCTATGAGGTAGATTGGTCTTCTGTTGCCTGTGGTAACACCCTACAGGGGCAAGCTGTAGGGTTCTGCAGGAAGGTAAATATAGTGTCTCTCACTGTAAATATGGCAGAAGAGGGAATGTGGAGATGCATCCAAAACCTGTGACTTATTTTCTCTACTGTTCTAGATTAAAGAAACCTGAAAGCTACTGTAACTTAACATAGACCATGTGTGTTTGGCTTGGACTGAGGTTGGAAAGGGTGGAAAATGATAGCAATCTATCATTCTGTATGTCACATGTTGTAGCATTGTTATGAATGTCTGCATATGTTTCTTTGAGTTGGAGCAAGCCTGCTCTCTGTGAACATGGCCTGTGAATCCAAGGAGTGCTGTTCTTTGGGGCATGCTGATGGCTGCACAGTATCCTGTGGTTGACCTTGTTGTATGGAAAGACTGAGGTGTTCCTATTGTGTTTCACAGCTGTACATGCAGATGTTATTGTGCATCCTGAGTTATATTGTTTCTGTGCTTAGTAGTCTTCCTTCTTTTCTTTCCCTCTGGCTTTTGCTTGAAGTCTGAGGACAAATTCTGCCATTCTGCGAAATGAATAGTTGACTGAGATCAAAGTTAAAACTCAGGTGCACAATGTCTTTTTCTTCTCAGATGGAATAACCTCTTACTCACCTATTCTCCATTTGCTGGTTTGCTATTCATTGTATTGTTCATCACGTCTTTTTGTTGCTCTCTCTTTATTTCACTTTTCACAGAATGTTGAGGAGTTGAAAAAGACTGGGAAAGAAATATGAAAGATGGGTTAAATAGAGGAAGTAGTTAACAGACAGCTCTTCCAAATTCTATTGTTAGTTATAGTTAAAAGACAAAGTCTATAAGGTAAGACTTGAACCTTCAGGTGAAAATGGAACAGAAGAATTGGAATTTTTCCAAGCTTAAATTTGGCATGGCTGTGACAATGTGCTTCTGGATCATGGCCTAGCACACTATTAACCCCGGCTTTAACCCAAATCAGAGCACATTTTCAATCTGTCCATTCAACTGCCATAGCAAGTTACTTAGTTACTCTAGCTGTGTATGTGTAATGGAAATGACATTGTGTGGTTGCATTTTGCTTTAAAGTAGTTTACATATTCATGAAATCTGCTGAGTCTATGATTTTATTTTCTTTAGTGTGAATTAGCAGGTTATAGAAGATCAAGAATATTTTCATTGTGTACAACTTCAAAATCAGACATAATATAAAACTCAAGTATGCTTTTTTATGGATAGTTTTTACAGATAGAAAAAAAAAAAATACAGAAGTGGTTGAAAAGGCAAAAAATTTGATTTGATCTTCCCTAAATATCTGGAGTTACCTTTTCTCCTGAGGTCTTCAAGAGCTCTAATGTTAAATATTTATTAGTGCTGTTCATAATATGTTAAAGAGTAAAAGTCAAACACTGTATTTAAATACATAAGCTGATATTCATTTGTCACGTTTTATTGATATTTTGAAACTGTCCAAATGAATAGCCGAGTTTCATGTGGTTTTTAATTGAAGACAGCATTAACTAATGAATATCTACAGCCTTTTTCTATTCTTTCAGGCAGGTTTGTGTTTCTCAAGTTACTCTGGGACATCAGACCTGGAGACACCTTTGTGTTTTGTCTATGTGCAACTCGGGAGAGATGACATCCTTTAATGTAATTTTAAAGGAAGGTGAAATAATAGTCTACATAGATAATTGTGATGTTCAGCTTTCTCTGTCTTTTACACAAAGGTTTAATTTCTGTGTGGGACAGATGAACTTGTTTTAAGCTGGTCCAGGGAAAGAGTGGGGTAAGGCTTTGTAGGTTGAAGTTAGCATCTGAAAAAGCCTGCATGATGGCTTCAGACAGTGAAGTTGTTAATTTTGAAGATCTACAATTCAGAAGTTGATTTTAAAAGAAAAAATATTTTCACCCTATATGATTTGAGGCTTTTTTTTTCCTCCTCATACTTCAGAATGTCTATTGTTATTTGTGCTATTGTTTGTGCCTGGACTTGCAAGCTGCTACAGTTTTGAATGTAGCTGCCCATCTGCTGCTTGGTTATTTATAGGCAGATTTGTGGAGCTCCTTCTAATCTCTCAAGTCTTCAAAAACATTAATGAATTAAACATCACAATACTCTTGTAAAAGGAGAATTAGATGGAGGGACTGAATGGAGACTAAAAAGGATAAATGACTTGCTGAAAGCCATATGTATATTTCATAGCAGAACAGCAAATAGCAAACAGATTTCTTTTATACTTTTAGTCCTGTGGTTGGCAGACCAGCTACACAGTCTTGTATGATGCCTGATAAGGGAATGAAGAAAGTACTCGTTCTTTGGAACTTGCAACAGATGCTCGTGAACAGTCTAACTCATTTAAAGACCTTGCACCATGTACTGAGAGTATTAAATGTTTCAGGTCTAATGAATATGAATAAACATGTTAATATTAATTCTTATTAAGTCTGAATTTGTTTTGATTATTTTTGATGAGTGGTTTCCTCTGGGCTGCTTAGAAAGAAAACACCTGTTACTTGCAGGGCAGCTTTTCTCTGATATCTTACTTCCACCCATCTAGTGAATGGGAGTCTGTCAGCTTGTCCCTCTGCCTTCTGTCTTTAATAGATTTTTAGAATGGTTTTAAACAGTATCTGGACTTTGGTGTTTTGTTTGGTTTTTTTTGTTTGTTTTTTTTTTTTAATTAAATGACCCTGAGGATGGGTAGCACAAAATGCAGATGATATTGTTCATTCATCAGAAATTCTGCACTTTTATGATGAGTTTCTCATACTTACAATTTGATTTCACATTGGAGTGCAGCCTGAAATGTTGTCTTTTTACCTATTTGTAATTTTTTAAACTATTTGTTTGCTATCTTCCCAACCTCCCATCTCCTCCTTAAAATATGCATATTTCTTCTAAATATTTAAGAGAATGCTTGTCAAGGAAATTGGAAGAGTGTTCTATTTCACTGGAACATCTTTCAGATATTTAGGTTTGAAATACAAATATTATGTGAATTTAGTGTTGCCACCTTTCTGTGGAAATCCTCAAAA
Source organism: Pachyramphus minor (assembly GCA_013397135.1). Taxonomy (NCBI): domain Eukaryota; kingdom Metazoa; phylum Chordata; class Aves; order Passeriformes; family Tyrannidae; genus Pachyramphus; species Pachyramphus minor. The sequence goes on along the minus strand of VYXB01003352.1, from coordinate 712,306 downwards.
GAATGAATGTGTTGCTGGAGACTGACATTACTATACTGATTAAAAAAACTTAGAGGTTAGGTCATTCTAAACAAGTTCAGTGAGGTCCTTCAATGTGTATGGAGAAAACATGTTAAATAAAAGAGCTACAAATTGGCAAAGTAGACTGCAGGTAGGCAACTTCTGAAATTCAAGCAAACAAATTTAACCTCTTCAATTTGTTTCTTACCTGTAAAATTCCAGAATATAAAAGTTATGAATTTGGAAGTGATAAAATGCAGCTTCTGAAGAATTTCACTTTCCTCAAGTGAAATATGTTCTCTTCAGTGCTCTTGTTTTTCTTCTGTAGCTTTTTTTCTATGTAGTGAGTCCAAATGGGTTTTTTATTAATGAATAGACACTGAATCTGTTTCTTTCAGCTAAACAGTGGTACAGCTTTGAGCAGCAAATAGTTTTTTTTCCTCATGCTGAATTGAGACCTTGATGGACAGTTTTAAGAGTCTGTCATTTGGTCTTCCTCCAAACAAATCAAAGACTTTATATATTTGTAGGTCTAAATACGCTTGGATCTGCAGTGTACCTTTTGGTAGCTCCCAGTGGAAAGTAGATGCCAGCTGTCTTGAAATTGTTTCACTTTCCAACTAAAAAATTACTTGGAAAAAAAAAAATTCACCTTCCAATTAAACAAAGTAATTTTGTTTAATTCATCCTGAGATTCCCTGGAGTGTTAAAAATGGATAAGGATGCTCAACTTGTTTTTTAAACATGAAGATTTTTTTTTCCTAGTATGTTCTGATAACCTACTCAGGTGAGTTTTCTTCTAGATGAAGCCCAACAGAGCTTTCACAGAAAAGAGGTAATTGTAAAATTTAAGAGTTTCTAGAACACAGGCCAGGTGTTTAGAATGATCAGCAGTTGTTGTAATTGCTCTGACTCACCTCCCTCCACTCTGAACAGAGTGCTTCCTTTGGTTCCAGGAAACACTGAATAAAAGAACTATTTTGATCCATGGACAGTGCCACTACAGTGGCAGCAAGCCAGGCAGTGCTTTCACATTAAACAAATAGGTCTTTCCAGAACCCCAAAGAAACATCTCCCCAGAGTCAGTAAGTTGATGCTAACTTTTGTTCATATGAGAAAGTATAAAGATAATAAAGTGGGTGTAGGTTTGAACTGTATTTTTTGATTATAATCAAGAGAAATTTGTAATAATTTTTCAGTATAACCTGGGGAGGAGAGGGAAAAATCATTCAGGTACATGTTCCAAATCTAAATAAAATAAACTTTGGCAGGACTCTTTTTTTAATAGCTAACACTGATTGGTTTAAGAGACAAAAATGATTGCCTGAGTAGTTTTGAATTTTGTGATTTATGCAACAAATAACATACAAATTTTTGTCTAAAGCATAAAGATATCTTTAATAGGATGCTTTTTTGAGTAATTGTTTGAAGTGAAGGCTGTCTTGGGACTCAGTTTGCTGAAAGAACTGAAATTTGTTTGTTTCCTTCTGTAACATTTGAAATGTGAATTTATATAATTGGCAAAAATGACAAATATGGAGATTTTGGGATAAGAGATGGGAGTGAACACTGTGACACTTTACACATAGGAACAGGAAGAGAGTAAAAAGTTGTTGAAATGTTTTTTTTTGTTTTATAATAATATAATAGTAATTCTTTTTTGGTTGTAGTGAAGCTCATTGTTTTAACATGAAAAGAAATAACTATTCTGTTTTACCTCGGGCTCTCTATTTGGATTTTTCTGTGTTTGTTGTTTCTTTTTTTTTCTCCTAGATCATTTATACTTTGATTCAGTTAACTTCCGCCATGCCAGGAAAAAAAAGTTCTGTTTGTGTGCATGAGTGCACACACAGCATCCAGATGTAGAACTCCAGGTTTTAATTAAATTGATTGATTTGTGCAAGTATGAACTCAAAGTTACAAGAAGATACCGTTGCTATTTTGTGTAGGCTGGAAGAGGAGGTTGCAGTTCAAGCATTCTGTGGGTTTGTCAACAAAACACAGAAGCTTAATCACAGTGAATTGCTGTTCACAATGCAATAAAAATGGCATGAGGGTAGTAGGGAGGCAGAAGGAGCAGAAGCATTTCCAGGTATAGGTTAGACAGAGTTATTCAGACTATTGGATGTTTCTCTTCAACAGGAAGCTTGCTAATGGCAGGGTAATGGCAGTGTCCTGACATACATGTAGCACAACATATTCCGATAATTACTATGTTCTTGGTAATATGAGACTGTGCAAAAGTGCAGGTTTTTTTACATGTGAACGAGCAAACAGATGATCTACCTGTAAATTAGTTGTAATTTAATAAGGCTGGGAAATGGGACTTCTATATAAATTATCCTGGTGTTATTGGTTGAGATTCTGCATTGGTTTCTGTGGTTGGATTCTTTGTTCCCCCCAAGTGAGGAGAAAGAAGTGTTTAATTGATTATTTTCACGGATATATGCGTATGATAATGTTTTTTCTAAAGTTTTTACAATACTTTGGATTTTGGTTACAATGTTCTGAGCTTCCTTCAGAAACATACGGAAGTGTTGTGTCCAGTGCTCACTGTAGTGAAACACTGCATTTCATTTCCCGTGCTTGACAACTTTTTCTTCTGTTTCAGAGCTGTGAAAATTATCTGAAGTAGAATGGAAGCATCAGTAATATTACCAATTCTGAAGAAGAAATTGGCTTTTCTTTCAGGTACGATTTCAGTTTTCCTCAGCTGGTTGCTCCCTGCGTAATTTGGATGGTATATTTAAATTGGTTATTTGTGTTTGCTGCATTTAATGGAAATATATTGTCAGTTAGTACTTTGTCATATTTCAAAAGAATCTCTGAAACTTTTAATCTGGTAGACAAGCTATTGCTGTTGGCATTTAGGACTTGGTTTTGCTGTAGCCTGTAACTCAACCCACAAAGTTGTTGACAAGAAGTCAGTCCATATATAAAAGAGCGATAATTTAGCAAACATCCAAAAATAATCCTTTGTGGTTTTAGAAGTGCAGAGTGAATATTTTCAGGGTTTTCTTTAGAAAATTTTTCCTTCCTTTTTACTTATCTTTTCTCCAACATAGAAATATGTGGAAGCAGAATTAGGCATGCATTGCAACAGTTTGATTATTGCCAAGTAGTTAATTCAGGAAAGTAATTATGCACTATAATTATCCTTGTATCTGTTAAAACTTCTTGAATCTTAGTCTGAAGATTCAAGAATCTTCTCCCTATACCAGAAAAAAAAAAGGAGGGGAATACCTGAAATGATGAATGACATTGTCTTGCTGGTTTCACTGCTGTCATAGATAGCTGTGTTCTTGGTGTTTGTCTGATTTAGTGTAGGTAGGTAATTACAGAACGCTTGTCAACTTCACAAACTGAAGTGTTGCCTTAAATATTCTTCTGGTTTAGTTTATTTTAGTTTATTTTTTTAACTGGTCTAGTTTAGCCTGCTCCTGTCACTTGAGAAGTGAAACCTCTTCTTTTTCTTGAACCTCTTCTTTTGCTTTGAATTTGCCTGCTGTTCCCAACAATTGCAAATCAAACAATTCCTGTTTAAAAACAAACAAGCAAACCCCTACAACTCAATTCACATTAAAGCCTGGGACAGTGGGGAGTTTCTTCCACAGGGACAGCAGATGTGTAGTATGGTGGCTGCTGCAAGGGGCAGTTTTCATTAACTGGAGTGCATTTTCAAATGGGAATTAAATCTGCCTGATCCGTTTTGAAATACAAACATTCTTAGTGGAAAGTAATTTATTGAGTGCATTTTAAATGTTAGGAACCTTTCTGAACCTACATATTTCTAAGTCAGTTTGACCTTTTTGGAATTGGTTGGTATTAATGGATGCTTTAATTTAATGAATGGTAAAGATTCATGCACTAGGGTGTTTTGGTTTTTTTTTAGTGTTCCTCAGTGTAAGTAAAGGAACTTGACAGAGAAATCAGTTCATCGTGTCTCTTTAAATCAGTTTTACTCCATATAGTTTCATAAGTAAAAACATACTAATACTTAAACATGATCAGAAAAATAATATTTTCGGAAAGCATACTGCAGTGCTTATATGCTGAAATCTCTTGGCATTTTTGAGGTAAATTGGTACAAATAATATTGATCTTGCCTTTTTCTGGAAGAAAAACGGTGGTATCTAGTGGAGCAATGTCTCCTCAGATTTAGAATCCATAGCTGTGTAGGTTTCTTGCTGGTAGGTCATTACAAATAGCAGGGGAAAAGAGGCAAGCTACTAACTCGCAAAAAACCTTGAACAACCACTTTGGTACAAAATTAATTTATTTATTTTTTTGTGGTGCTCTAAGTTCCTTTCCTTAACTTAAATGTATTTTCAGTGTACCAATGTTTACAAGCTGGGGGAAAAACCTGTCAGTTGTTACACAAGATGACTTGTAAGGAACTAATAATTTAGATAATTATTGTGGTCTTTTTGTGAAATGTCAGGAGATTATATTTTTGGGGGTTTGGGTTGTGTTTTGTATAGTCAGTTCAGAAAATGCATCTGTCCATTTGTCCTTTCTCATATATCACCACTCTTTAACTCTTCTGTTTAGAAATATAGTTATTAAGAAGTGTGTTGCTGCTTTCCAGCAGAAATTCTCTCCCAAAAAAGAGAAAGGGAGGGGAACACAACTATTGCAATAGGTGACTGAAAGCGGTTGGTCCTTTATGAAGATGTAGAAAACGTGTGTGTATCAGTGGATTTTTAAAAGTCTTTGGAGAGATTGCAAAGCTTTGGAAACAAGGAAGAAAACCTGTTACAATTAAGTCTACAACATATGTTGTGTAAACAGACAGTGTTTGTTCCTTAGCTTACCTGCATCTCATGGATGGGAAGAATTCTTATCAAGTTATGTCAGTATACGTGTATGCATCTTGCAAGCATTACTGTGCTCATGTGCTTTGCCTTATTTCTGCACAGCTATTACTGTTCTGTAAAAAATTCTTACTGATTAGTTAGAACTTCAGTTCTACCATTATTCAAGAACTTTAATGAAGCAAAAGCATGATTTAATTGCTTTAACAACGTGAATTATACAATTTGAGAATAAAGGTGTTCTTTCTCAGGTTATGGAAATTTACTTTCCTTCTTTTTCATCCCAGATAAACCTATGAGTATAGTTACCTTTGTACAGTTTTTCTAAAATATGGAGAAAATTATTTAGTAACTGACTCCTACATGTACTTAAATATGTTGTGATGTTTATTAAAACTTACTGTTGCCAATATTGTTTGTGTAACTTTTACCAGAAAGACTTGAAAATGCATATGAAAGATTAAGGCAACTGGTTGGAATTATTTATCTTAATCATGAGATGACTGTTATGTGTTTGTAAGTAGGTCTAGAAGTAGTTATTTGTTTGATTGAATTACCAGTTTTGAGTATGTGCTATGGGCAGCCTGTGTGGTACAAAATCTTCCTTTGTGTTGTCAGTGTTTCCAGGAGCTCTGGAGCTTTTGTGGGTACATGTTCACTTTGGAAGCTGACCAGCTTTCTGATGGGCTGGTAGTGTAGAAGGTCTAGATGATACTTTTTAAGTGTAATCTAGAAATACAAAAATAATGCTTCTGGAACACTTGATTTGTGTTGTTTATACTGAAAGTATTAGGTGAAAAACTGTGACAGCTGTGGATGTGGGCTGTGCTCTGAAGTGTTGGTGATGTCTTAAATATCAATGTGGTGAATGAATCCTTACAACTGAGAGGTGAGATGTCAGCTGAGATTTTCCCAGCAACTTTAAGGATTGCTTTTGTGATGTATTTTGAGACTACTTAACTAAAAAGTATTTATTTTACCTTAAAGTCGTCACATTAACTTTCTAATTACTTTTTCATTCTGAAATAGGAGGGAAGGACAGAAGAAGTGGCCTCATTCTGACAATTCCATTATGCCTTGAACAGACGAGTATGGATGAGCTGAGTGTCACACTGGACTATCTTCTGAGTATACCAAGGTGATTTGAAAGGCATTCAGAGTTGCTTTTGCTTCTGGTGGTGGATGGGATCTTTCTGTTTTCTTTTTAAATTTTCATTTGCTCTTTAATACCAGATTAATTTTACATAAATTTTTGTCTAGGATATGATACTGTCTGACTGAATTAAAAATATACATCCCAGTGAGTGAGCTAAGGGATATGTACTAAGACTTGCCTGTGTCCTTTCAGTCTGTGTATCTGGCTTGTTTGTTTGTTTGTTTTATCTTATGTATTTCTATCCTCCTTTCCTGGGATAGCTTGCATAATTTCTTTTTAAGGACAGTGCCCTTAAATTACCAAGTAAATTAATGAGCCATCCCAGTCAAACTCCTAAGCTTGCGAAGGTAGCATTACTGAAAGTAAAAAAGCTTCCTCCTCTTTCTTTATGTGCCTAATCTCTGTAGGTTGTGTAGCTGGTAGCTTCAGTGTGCACTGTGTAAAAATATGCAAAGTTTTACTGAAGTTAGCGAGCGACTCAAATGTTTAAAATTAAAATACTGCTTAAATGTGCTGAATGATGACTGGAGTACCCTGTCATCTATACCTTGCTGTAAAATCGTTGTTGATTAAGTTCTGCACATGTGACCCTGCAAGCTTAGAGACAGTTTTTTTTGGTCCTGGCTTAGTTACCTGCATTTCTTTTTTCCTTAAGATCCAGAGATTGATCTTTATAATAGCTTTTTTTTTTTTTTTTGTTCTCTTGTGCCACAAATGTAAAAAGGAAAGAAGCCTCTTGGATAAATGCTTGCTTTTGTGTCCCTTTAAATTCCTCTTTAGGAAACAGAGCAACAATGGCATAACTAAAGACTGCTCAGTGTACTTTGCTTAGTGTAATCTGTAAATTGTTTTAAAACAAAATTAAAGGATCCAATTTTTTTGTTTGTTTTACTTAAGACTTTGAAATATTCTGATTGGTGAGAGAAAAGCATAGAATAAATTTAGATTACTTAAAAATAAAAACATCAGTAGGTATATGGGGATATTGCACAATATTTTAGTTGTGGAAATTTTAAGGTTTTCAAACAGCTTTGTTGTCTGTTGTAAAGTGATGAAAATACCAAATGGTCATCCACACAAGTCATCTCATTGACTTAAGAACTTGGCCATATTTGTGGAACAGATGTAAGCATTCTTGTTCTAGTAAGCATTAATTATTCCACAGTCTCATCCTGATGTATGTCTTTACATATATTAGTGTAACAATAACTGTCTAAAAACTGAACCAAAGTACTCTTTGTACTCAGTAGAAACTGGGAAATCTGTTTGAAAATCAAGTCAGTGTTCTCACATTTAATGTTCTGTTTGTCAGTTGTGGAAAAAATGACCTCCCTTTTATGATGACAGTATGGAAAAATTGTTGTTTTGGTTTGCATGTTGTTCTTCAATGGGAAATGCAAACCTTTTGGCCCAAGCGCTTGCCTTTCTTGTTCTGGAAAGAACTGTGTTTGAAAAAAGGAGGGGTGAGGGAGGGATGTTTTCCTAAGCCCAGATAGCTGTCCAGGAAACATTAATGCTCCTTTTTTCCCCAAGTTCTATGTGTAAGATAACCTTTTAATTCACTTGTATGTGATGTACATTGTAACTGTAACTGATTTGAGATCTGTGTTCTGGTGTTGATAGCTGACTGCGTCCAAAATTTTAGAGGCATGACTGCTTAAACTGTCCTGGGTGGGATTTCTTTGGAGTGTGTGTGTAAAGCCATCCTGAAACTTCAGACAACTTATTCCTGATGTTGAAGTCTCCTTTTATGCCTCTGTTTGATGCTGTTTAAAATTCTCGGATTCTGAAGTGGCCTCTTCAGAACTGAAGAAGAATAAAAAAAAGTGGCAATGTTATGTTGTTTTCTGGGTATACCAAACTTTGCTTCCTTTGTTGTATTCTCTGTATTGTGGCTCAAATCACCAACCCTTTTTTTTTTTCCATTATTCTAATTTGCATAGAGACATTTATGTTTGTATTGGCTGAACTTTTCAGAAGTGGTTGCTCACTTCTGAATATGGTTGGTTGTATGTTTTGTTTGTTTCTAGGATTTTTAATAGTAGAGAAGAGCAGATGCTAATACTGCTAGATTCCAGCAAAGCTAAGGAAGTCACGTCTCTAGATGCTGTAGTAACACTATTCATCTTGTTCTTAAAAGCAGTGGTAATGTGGCTTTTGAGTTGATTCTGATTAAACATTACAGTCATGAAGCCTGAATGTTCAGACTGCTTCCAGAAAAATCATGTGTGTCATCTTAGAGGTTCCTTAAAACCGAAAGCATTCGTGGACTGACAGCCAACTTTGTAATTAGTTTTTCCTAAATAGACTAGTAAGGTGCTTCTTTTTTTTTTTTT
>VYXB01003352.1:614225-703970 GCA_013397135.1 Pachyramphus minor | reverse complement strand
TTTTTTTTTTTTTAATTCTAAGATAAATTTGTCTTCCACCACTACCTGATGAAGCTCAGCTTAACCATGAAATAAATAACAATTAAATTTGTTGGTATGAAACATAATGCTTACTGTTACATGCAGGTTGCCTTTGTATTTTTAAGTCAAGAGGATCACAGAAATGTCTTTGTTTTCTAATTGCAGATTTGGGTACTTAAGATTACATAATGCTTCCCTACATCATGTAAATGTAATGGGTTTTAGTTACTTATAACTTTTTTGCCAGACACAAAAATGTCAATCTTGTGTGTGATATCTTGTGTGGTGACTAATGCTAAAATATGGGCTCACTTCCATGTCCTCTTCCGGATGCTCCTGTGCTGGTTGTGAGAAGGTAACGCTTCCCACCTGTAGGTGATACCCACCACTGAACATTGTCCAGTTGTTGTGAGCACCTTGTTGCCAGCTTCAGTTTGAAATGAACCAGAGAGGTCTTTGTGGAAATGCACAGAGAATGAGGAGAGTTTTCACTGTTTTCTCCCATTTGGTGTTTGAACTTTTGGCTTTGCAGCTGTTTTCAGCAGGTGGTGTTCTTTTTTGTTTTGTTGTACTGTGCACAGATTCAAACGTTATTAGAAGGAAAAGAGATAATGTCGGTCTAAAATACTCTTTTCTAAAATGCTCTTTCTTGTAGATCTATAAGCAAAGCCTCTGTCCTGTAGAGGCTTTGTGCACTGCAATACCTAGTTCATTTGTTCATGAAAGAAATTTAAGCATGTTTAGATAGTTTCCTGTTTGGATATGCATCAAGTGATATGTAGCTGTATCCTCAAATCTGTGTCAATTCAGAAGTAACCTTGTGAAAACTGACATCCCTTTGTCTTCCATACAACATTGTAAATTGATCTTTTTCTGAGGCTTTTCTGAAGTTTATGGTTATGAAACCTTTTCAGAGTCGCTAAAGTTTAAAGAAATACTTGTATTATGAAATACAGTTCAGTGGTACTGAAAAATTGTAATTTACAGTTTCTATTAATATGCTGGAGCATTAAAATTCAAAATTATTTTATGAATGAGTAGACTTAAGTTTAATAAGACAGCATTTTTATAAGGAAAAAACTATGTAATTGTATTTGACATGAGGCTTGAAATCCAAAGTCATTGTGATAAGACGCTTGTTCATGAATTTTGGTTTTTTCTTCTTTTAGTGAGAAGTGTAAAGCTAGGGGTTTCACTGTGATTGTGGATGGCAGAAAGTCTCAGTGGAATGTGGTGAAGACAGTTGTGTTGATGCTACAGGTAAATCAATTTTTATACATTCATAGTTGACTGAGTTTTATAGATGTGAACCCAATAGCTGTGCTATTGTAGAGGCAGTAATTTTTTGATTGACATATAGATATTTTATAGTCTTCTAAAATAGCCAAATGTGACAGAGTTCTGTGCGGGAAGAAATTCTGAAAAGCAGATAATAGAGCTCACTCAAGTGAGAGATGAATTCTTTATTGCTAAGAACACACAATTTTAGACCTTTTTCTAAAACAGTGTTTTAGTAAAATAAAAAACCAAACAGAAATACGCTCCTGGCATCGCCAGCTATGAGCAGTAGGAATGTCTGCAGGGCAGCAGTTCACACTGATAATGCAGCTGAGCAGGTTCTGATGCAATGTGCTGTACTACCTGGTTTCCCTTGCAATAGGATATAGGTGATTTTGTTGTGTATAACAGTTCAAATCACAAATTATGTTCTGAATGCTACAAAAAGGAGGAGAAGAAAAAAAGTGATAATTTTCAATTAAATAAATTCCTAAAAAAATATTATATTAGCTCTTTAGAACTGTGATGTTACAATAGAGTCTTTTCTGCTGAACAGTATAGGTTATTTTCTGGTCTCAGTGGTCAAAGAAAATGCAAGATACAGCACTACTAATCCATTAGAGCACCTGAACTACTGGCTTTCTTACTGCACAGGTGATTTCTCTTTATCAGAGCAGTTTTCCTCAGCACTAGGTGGTGCCTCAGAAAGTGTGTCAAACACAAGTAATTTCTTCCCCCCTCCCTCCGCTGCTGGGTCATTGTTGCTTCTGGGTTTTGAAGTCTGTTTCAAGGTGTCTTTCACCTATTCCTGACTGAGATGGCTTTCCTATTAATAGAGTTACAGTATTTGAATCCACTGTATTCAGACTATGATCTTGACTGACATTTTGCTTCAGCCAGTATGAGGTGGTGACACTTGGTGGCAACTGCAGCTGCTGGGAAGGATGCTATTTGCCCACGCTCCGATTTCAGCACGCAACCTGCAGAAACATAAGTTCCACATCTGTATCTGTAGTTTGAGAAGTAAACAATGAAGAACCTTTTCTATGTAAACCGAACACTTGTGCAGATCACATGAGATTTCTCTCTGCTTCAACATACGTAGTTCCCCAAAACACTTCAGTGTTCAAAATAATTTCTACTTGTAAATCATTTTTGCGAATTGATTAAAATGGTACAAGAATTAATTTTGGTTTTGATGCTGATTGTTGGAAGTATTTCACTGTTCTTGAATTATATTTTGATAAATAAAACTAAATATTTAAAGAGAAATCCTATGGATTGTATCACCTTTATAACACTACTCTGATTATTTAACTCCTGCTATAGCTGATGACTTGGGAGTAATCAAGAGTCTTTGTTCTGTGATATACATTCAGTGTAACAGTATAAAATCAACTTGGTAGATGAAATTAATGGTTTAGGCTGAGAAATATTTTACTAATATTGTAATGAATTAATATGTTGAAATGTCAATATTCAGCCCTTTCACTCCAGTCTAAGCAATACATACAAGAGAAGTATAGGGTCTAATCTTGACATGTGATCTGGTAACAAAGTATGATTTTTTTCTGACTTTATGATTACTATTTCATTCTGCATAGCAAATTTGTGGAAAGCTTTGGTTTTAATAATAACTTTTTTTAATAAAATGCCATAAATAAAATTAAGCCTAGCCAATAATTCATGTTTTTTTCAAATTAACATAGCATGGGCTAATGGTCAGCCCTCAGGACTGGGAGTAAAGAGGTTACGTTTTCTTTTGAGTTCTGACACAATTTTGCTACGAAATCCTATGCAATCTGCTACAAAGCAGGATGGAACCAATATGTGACATAGATGCAGCAGAGTTACTTTAATATTTGTCTGCAGCTTATAAGTTCTTGAAGAGATGATGAAATGTAAATGTGGTAAATGAAGATTTAATCTTGAATGTGTTACTTATTTTTTCATTTGTTTACAGAATGTTGTTCCAGCTGAAGTGTCACTTGTTTGTGTAGTAAAGCCAGATGAATTTTGGGATAAGAAGGTTACACATTTCTGTTTCTGGAAAGAGAAAGACAGACTTGGCTTTGAGGTATGTAGAACTTTTGTCTGTTTCAGTCAAAAATACTATTTCTCAAATACTGTATAATTGGATGACAATTAAGATGTCTTTAAATTAGTTCTATTCCAGATGTCCTTAACAAACCACTGTGACTTTTTAATTTCTTCCACCTTTAATAGAAGTATTAAATGAAGTAGGTCTTAAATTAGAAATGTGTACCATTTAATTCTTTGCTCAGCAATGGTACAAAGCTGTTTGGTACATACTGTGGATGTTTTGAGTAAGAAACTATTGTACAGGGTTTAGTGTGAAATTTTTCATGATTTCTGTAATAGACTGTGGAGATACAAGTTGTATGGTATCACTATATCAATAGTAACGACTCTGACAAACATCTTGTTGCTATTACATGCATCTCTCCTTTTTTTGAGTTCTTTTACATTAGTAACAAAGGTTATAGGTCCCTTCAGTTTGACAAATATAAGCTGATACTGTTCTAGTTGAGAGGCAGAGTGTGTATGAGATTACACACTAATGTTAGCAGTTCCATTGTTATATCTGTTTTGGAGGTTAATGGAAACCTCAATTTTCCCTGTTTTTAGAGAATTATCTGTATTCTCAATCTTTTCAGTCACTTTTTATGCTAATCTTGTTTGAACTCCAAGCTTGCTCTGCTCACCAAATAGGAAAATACCTACTTGTTTTGTACAACAAAACTCTTAGCATCTTTTTTTGTTTTTTGGGTTTTTTTGGGGGGAAAGATTTAATAAAAAAACATTTTGCAGTCTTGACCAATGCTGTGTAATTCTTTCTGATGGTAAGATTATAACATTCTTGAATATTCCTGCAGAACACTTAGTTCAGGGGAAAATGAGAATTGGAAGGTGGCAGCTGAAAAGTTTTGTAACTGCTAAATAATATAAAAAGAAATTATTGTCTAGATATAATTCTGTTAATTCATATGAATTTTGTCTTTAAGTCTTGTGTCAGACTTTACCTAGAATAAGTGGCTTCATTTTTGGAAACAATTCCTGCAAGTGGAAGTACTCTGAAGGAGTGTGGGGGTAAGGGGTAAGATACCTCTTTTCAATGAGGTGTCCAGACATTTATTTATTTATTTATTTACCTTAAGATTCCTTTTATTACATTACTTCATTTTTTTATTATAATCTTAAAGTCTTACAACTAAGGAAATTGTGCATGTTTGCCTTCAGGTTGTTTATTTTGTAGATGAAGACCGTATTTTTTTTTGGAGTGCCTTTTTAGAGACAGGTTTGAAAAGTAGCCCAAGTTCAGCACAGCAGTCCAAATAATCTCTGAACAGCTACTTAGGTGTTTAAAAGTCTGTAGCCAGCAAGATAACTCAGTAAGAAAGGTAGTCAAGTGCCTGAAATTTTGCTACTGGAACTGGTTCCAGTTATGATAATTGTGACTTCCATTACAGTTAAACACTTTTGGGTTTCACAGATGTCTGTCCATCCTGTCACTTGAATCCCTTAAGAAGACTGGCACAGAGTTGTGATTGTAGATTGTTTCCATCTCAAAGTTTGGCATATAGCAGCATCCCAGTCATAGCTTCTTTAATCAAAAACATGAGTGTAGTGGTGCCTGCCTTTTGTAAACTAGCCTATTGTTTGGAGCCACATTCAAGATGAGAATTTTAAAAGCATCTGAACTAACCATCTGTAGTCAAAAAGATGATTTAAGAGTGGCTGTTTAGAAAATGACTTAAGTTTGCAATATACCGTTTCACACAGATGCTTTCAGGACATAAGGTAAAAAAATACCTCATTCTAGAGAGCAGCAGTAATAATGGCAAAGGCTTCTCTTTAGAAGTCTCTACTGTCTGATTTAGGCTCTATTCTCCCAAGTGCACACCTGTAAATATAGTACTTGGACAAGTTCAGGAAGCCTTTGAAGTTGTGGTATAAAAGAATTTTATACATCAGTTGTTAGTGTTTATATGATGGTATTGCTAGTTTAGAAGTCAGTCCTCTAGAAGGTTCTTCTTGGGTTTTTCTTTGACTTGACTCAGCTAGAATCCATTTCTAGACAAATAAGCAGAAAACCTACAGAAAATATTTTAACGAAGCAGGGATAATTTTATGACTGCAATAATAAATGGATTTTTTGTTTGAGGTTTGGCTAACAGTCATTAAATGATAATTCTTTAATTTAACAAGCTTTGTAATTTCATGAAGTGTGTTCTGTGCCAATGATCATGTTGTCATTGTTGGCATAGACCACTGGAGTTATGTAACTAAACTTCTCGGTTTCTGTTTCTAAACTCTTTTTTTATTACTGAAGTGTAAACATTTGTCTGACTTGAAATTTTGAGCTAAGATTCTCTTAAATTAATAGTTCTAAAGTTTTAGGAAGAAGAATATAATTAAAGTAGCAGAGATGCACTTTGTGCAAACATGTATCAAAATATGTCAATTGTAAGAGAAGGAGGCAGGAGGAAAACAGGAGGAAAATTTCCTGATGCCTCCTTGTATCTTGGCTTGATGCATGGGCAGATCAAGTTTGAATTATATATCTATATATATGTATGTATAACAGGTAATTGCTGAATTCTGCTTACTTTCATGAGGGGCTGCCATCAACTTTTCATCTAGCTGAGGTTGGACCATGAGCAGCTATAGCAACCATAGAGTTGCTATAGATGTTCCTAGAGAGACTTTGTGATACCATCCTAGTTCATGGCTTTTATATCTTGCAATTTGTTGGTTTATATTGGTTGGTTGGTTTTCCTTCTGTTCAGTAACTCATATTCTTAAATGGCATTCTTCATTAAAGGACAGGAAAAGCTGAGAAGAGTAGGAAAAAATCACATGCTTTCCCAGATTTTGAAGAATCACCCTTGGTATTAGGCAAGCCTTTGTTCTTTAGTATTCATTAACTCTACTGGTTATTCATTACTTGGTTGCTATCAGGAAAACTGTTTCAGTGAAAATGACTCACCTCTTGTGCTCCAAATAACATTTGTGTTTGAGAGGGTAGTATGTCTTTCCTCTATTTTGGATAGGAGTGCACTGATAAGGCTGTGGAAGGCTCTAACTTGAGCACAAATCTACAGCTGCATAATTTTGTATTACTGGCAGTAAAAACAAAGCAATGCCCAACTTGTATTTCAGATCACCGATCAGATTTGCATAACCATTGGGAAAATCCAGGATTGCGTTTGTACCAGTGAAATAATTATGTAAAATTAAAATGAAACTATGAAATCTTTTTATTCACTTGGGTGTAATTGCATTTTATTTGGAGTAAATGCTGTGTAACTGTGATTGCTGATTTCTAATGGAGCATTACATCTACCTCCTATTTTCTGCTACCTTGTCTGTTTGTAATATCTTGCTTGATATTGTCATATGAAGCCATTGAGAACAGTGCCTTCCTTTCTGTTCAAAGGCAGAGATTCTCTGCTTCAGTGTGATGTTCTGATGATGAGTTGCAAAGGACTGAAAGTAAATGTGGGAACTGAGATCAAAAGGGCTACTGGGTGGATAAGTACAAAGAGGTGGGCTGATTCAGCTGAGTAAAAGTGCATGTCCTTATTTCTGGTTAGTATTACTGTTGGTTTTGGACCTGCCTCAGGACAATTCCCATTCATCTTCCAGCAGAATTTTTCTTTGTAACTTCATTCCTCCCTTATTAGCAACCAGTTCATGTGTTAATTGAAGCAGTTTTATCTGGTCCTGTGCCATGCTTCATAACAGGGGAGTTGTCTTAGTTGCCACAAGGCTGTCTTTGGGCTGAAATGCTGCATATATTACACTGCAATACTTAATACTGTTAATGTTTTAAAAGATTGAAGAACAGGATTTTAGTATAAAAATTTCTGTGCTTTGGAGAGTTCAGAGGTGTTGCTTTTTGCTTTTTTATTTTATCTGCATAGTGATGTGAGACAAATCACTTTTAGTAGCTGTAGTGTGTTGTATTTGATCATGAGCTTTTCATATGAAGATAATTAACATAACTAGAAGAAAAAATGCACCATAAAAATTGATGAAATGTACGAATTTGTGCACAATTAAAAAATTACCAACAGATTGGTGGAGTTATTTTGTCCATGCCGTTCATTTAAGGAACCTGGAGGAAAAAGAGTCTCTGAGCCTGATTTAGATTAATGCTTTGAAAATTGCTTTGTTGAGAGCAGGGAGGAAGAAAGTGTGCTTGCTGTCCTTATCCATGTGGAAATCATGGAGAAAATCTTAAAAATTCACTTAGGATTGGAAGATATAGTCCTGAAATCCAAAGTCTGAGCAGTTCTAAATACTTCACAGCTGCACTGTAGCAGCTGACAACTCTTAACTGTCTAGTAATAGTGTCAGAATCCATCAGTGATAGTGTCAGGCCCATCCTTCTCCACAGAAGGATGAATGAATAACACTTTGTATCATGTACCTAATTTTTGTCTGTTTTCAGTACAGTGTTTTAAGATTGAGGCACCAAAATTTGTAGCTTTTGTGGACTTCCCAAAAATGTATATAGGAGTTCCAGTCTTCTATCAAAATTGTTTGTTTAACTGTGTTGCTGCTGGAGGCAATGGGTCCTTTCTTTTAGAAACCTGGGCCAAATCAGGGAATTATCTCTGGAGCTGGAGCCTGTAAGCCTGCATTTACATCATGCTCTGAATTCAGTCCTAAAAAAAAGGTGTGTTGGAAAATACCAGGATCTGGGCCTATTTTCTCCTCTCTGGGATGGAAAAAGGACAGTGTGCTGATTATCATGAGCCCTAGAGGGGAAGGTGAATGAGTGGGTAAAACCATGAGTGAAGGAGGCAGTGCCTGGGAGTGGAGTTGACAGTTTGTCTTGTGTTTATCTAGATTCTGCTAGCTGCTCTTGGGTTTCTAGTGTGCCAGATTTCCGTGATACTGGCCAGGTAAATATTTAACTTGTGTTTCTTGGTGTAATATTAAAGAAAATGATCTTTGTTTAGATTAGTGTTTCATAGTATCAAAAAGACCCTAAGCTACTCAGTTTTTAATCAAATAGTGGTTCAAAAATGGATTGAAATAGTATGTAGCATCAAAAAATAGGATTATTCTCCTCAGGAGGAGGAAGTCTTCACTTTACAGTTCTCTAGCAATGAATCATTGTCAGAGTAGATATATGGGCAGCTGTTTGGTTGCTTAGAGTGCCATAGTTATTCTTGCAAAATCACTAGGAGAATAGTTGAGGCTATACTGAAGTTTTCCAGCAGATGAGTTTCCTGAAGAAGCATAGCTATAAAAAAAAAAAAAAAAAAAANAAAAACAAAAACAAACCACAAAAACCCCAAAACAAAATGCCAAATATTAATTCGATTGTGCTTTAGAAAACAGTTAAAATTCAGCCCGTATGAATTTCTCAGTACTTGGGCACACCTGGTAAAAATTCTTTACAAAGTATTGTGAACATGATCAGACTTTTTGGTTGTTGGATATTAGGTTGCTTGACATGTAAAAAAAAATAAATTAAAAAAACCCCACACACCCAAAATGAACAAAAAAACCCCAAATTAAACCCAGACCAACAAATTATGCATAATATAGATTTGTGGATGTAATGAATTATTTTCTCTGTTCTCATAAATTATATTGCCAGGATTACCCTCTTTTTTTTCTGGGAAATTCAATGTATTTTTAGGTTTACAGTGTTGTGTAGATGCTAGTTAATTGTAATGGTTTTTTCCTAATGATAACACCATTTGTTCTTTTAAACCCAAATACGATTTTTAAGACCTGACTCCTGAGATTACAAATAGGATTTAGTCCTCTTACAGTGTGGTTGTACCTATTTCCCAGTATAAAAATTTTACTCTAATAATAGAGTAATTACTATCCAATTTGTTTAGATACTTTTTTTAACTTATCTCAGAGGTGGACTGTATTACTGATTGATACCAAGCTGTGAAGATAAATGCAGATATTAGCTCAGATGATCATATGCTTAGATTTCACTTGTTCAGATTGTGTTCTTAGGGGACATGTGTTGTTCTCTTTTGGAAAGCAACTGCTCCTTTTTTGATTCAGTAGTGTGGCTGCTCTGATATTATATGCTTAAGAAAAAGCCCCTTGTTTCTGAATTTTACAGCACCCTGTCTTCAAATAGCTCCTGTGTTTGACTCTGTGACATTTGAATTAAAGAGCTCTTTCATTACTTCCCTCAAGAAGGAAAGAAAGTTCAGATAGATGTATTTAACATTTTGCGGATGCTTGCACTTTTTCCTATTGAATATCCAGAATTTCTCTCTCATCTTAACATCTGCCT
Organism: Pachyramphus minor; assembly: GCA_013397135.1. NCBI lineage: Eukaryota > Metazoa > Chordata > Aves > Passeriformes > Tyrannidae > Pachyramphus > Pachyramphus minor. Next base: position 694,366 of record VYXB01003352.1, on the reverse strand, counting down.
CTTTCTCCTTGTAGATGATCAATGAAAATAATTGCAGAAAACAGCAAATGGTATATAGAGAGAGGTCAGCTTTCTGAAAACAGTATTTGAAGCACTTCTGTTACAAAAGATACATATTGCATGCATCAAAATCATATATTTTCACTCCTGAGCTATAGAATTTTGCAGTTAATACCCAAGACTTTGCAGTACAGGCTTTTGGTTTTGGTGTTTTGGTTTTTTTTTTTTCTTTTTGTTATATTTGCAGTTCCTAAAGAGGTTGTTCCGATTCTATTAAAAAATACAGCACTTCTACTTAACTCGGAACAGTGCTTTGGGAAATTTCTGCAAAGGCTTTCACAATGTTTTAGCAGGCCAGTGTTGTACAAAGCAAGTTTGCTGATCAGAGTAGAGTAAGGAAGAGAGCTGCTACCACACTTCCAGGGTTTAAAAAGAACTGAGTGCAGATGATGATTCTATGGCTGTTTCTGTCAGTAGCAAAAAGGACATGTTTGAAACCTACTACCACTGTCAGCTTTATTAGCTGCCACTGTTGTTGGAAGTGGGTGGATCAAGTGGGAAGGGAAGCAAAGATTTAAGGATTCAATAATTGATACTTTTTTATTTTCTGCTTTACCATCTGTTTGTTTCTCCCTTGGGAAGTTTAAGCTGTTCATTTTAACTTTGAACTATAATCTGCTGTCTTAAGACTTACTTTAGATTAAGAAAGCTTTTTTTCTTTTTCTAGAGTCAACATAGTAAAATGACTTTGAAAAAAAACCCTCAAAAAACAAAAAATCATTTCAGTTGCAAGCAAACAGGGGGTGATTTCTATTTTTACAACTGTAAATTACCTTATCTGTACCTATGGTGAACTGTGACATTCAAAGGCAAAGGTGGAATGCTAGTTCATAAGGGACACCACTTTCAGGATGTGATAACTTCACATTTATTTTCACAAAAGGTCAAAGACAATTACTGTGATTGGATTTTGAAAAGAAGTGTCTTTTTATCATGCACATCATATCTACCATTTTTTAACATTTTTGTTTTCTTTGGCTATTGGTCTGTTTCTTTATGGAATATTAACCTGTGGTAGCTGATTTAAACATTATTTTAGAAGCTTCAGAGAGGCAAATTGCACTTTTGACATCTAGAAAATATCAAAGCTAATTTACTAATATGAAGCATATTAAGGATGTTAAATTAGCACTGCCACCATCTAGGTCTGGAGCAAGAGCTAAATTCTGTTCCAGACCCTTCCCTTCTGTCACCACCTAATTAAAAATACAAATGTTTGTTTACTTTTTGGAAAGTGTTCAGACAGGATTTTTGCAGTTAGCCTAGTGAACAGTCAAACAGTTTAAAAAGAGAAACAGTTAAAAAAAAGAAACCTAGAGAATGCAAACGAATGGGTTTTAAAGTAATGTCTTAAGTTACAACAAGGCTTATTAATGAGGTTGAAGTTTTAATTTTTCCAAATTTTTCTAATAAGGTGCAAAAGAAATTTGTGTTTGACCAAATCTCATTTTTGGGTGGGCTCTTTTGTCAGAGGATTATTTTCTCATACGGCTAAAATATTTTTTCATGCAAGTCTTGCTTTGCAGGAGAATTTTTAAAAACAAAAAAAGTCTCCCTGGTACAAGTTTACAAAGCATAGTCCTTGCCTACTCTCCTTCCTGAAGGATCTCAATTAGAAAACTTCAGAAATAAGTGGTCTCAATACAGTCCCTCCATTTTTTTTGAGCTATTTGTGGTTTTTTAGAGCATCTACCCTATTTACTTTAGTTCCATACCAAAATTAATTTTCCTTTTTTAATGAACTCATAAAGATGAAAGAAAATGTAAAAAATGACCTAAAATATAAATGTGTGCCAAAAGAAAAAAGGCTTTTTTTTTTTTTCTTTCTTCTTTCTTGGACCTAGAGTCATCTGGGTTTTGGGCAGGTTGCTGGCATTACTTAAAGAAACTACAGGCAGCTTTTGCAGCAGCTATGTACCATTAAGAGTACAGGACAATAGATATATTTGGATGTTGTTGAAAGATTGTCCTGTGCAATAATAGACCATTTGTTTAGAACTACTCTGAATTGTATATTTTCAGTGTCATGGAGGACATGGAGGAATGGAACATGGAACTGGAATAGAAGGCTCTTTCCACATATTCTTGTCCCCTGCAAGAATATGTGAATGATCCGATGCATTATCAAAATTTTCTTTCAATTTTTTTTTTTTTCTGGACATATATTGCCAATATGTCTTCCACAGAGAGGTTGCGGTTTTTTTCCATGAGTTTTTGAGGCTTAGCATCTTAACATTCAAGCAACCTGTGCTGCCAACTTTTCATTTAGGTTTGTATGAATAAGGCTCATCCAGGAGCCTTTAGAATGCAGAAATTAAGGCAAGAATTTAGTCTTCTGACTAGCAGTGGACCTATGTTTTGCTGTATTTCCTGATGTAGTTGATGAGCTAGATTTGTGTCCTGGGTGAATGAGCTTTTGAGCATACTAAGATGTGAATTTCTGACTACTCATGGAATGAGTATGGTTGATACAACTTCCGTTGAGCATATTTGCTGAGTAAATGAAGGCACTTAACCTTTATGGCACAAACTTACCTCTGGGACTGAAAGTGTTGCAAGAGAGTGATAATAATACCAAGTGCTTTGCAATATGATTAGCCCACTACTATATTCACTAAAAATGTATTGCATGGTGTATGACTTGATCATGAAGCATTAGTTCCCACCAGAAAAACAGATATCCAGGAAACACATTTCTTTTTTCTATTGTAAATAGACAGGGTGGTAGAGATGACGCTCTTACAGGATTATGCATGAGATGCACACTGCATATCAGAATTACCTGTGGGTTAGGCCCACATTAACTGCAACCAGCCATACTTCACTTCAGCATTTAGCAGTAAAAATTTTGGTCACTTTCTCTGAATCACAGAAAGATCTGCTCAGTATCTCTAGACATACTTAACCCAACTTCTCAGATACTTGAGGAAATTATAAGCATTACTTAGAAGTTACCTATTTTGTTGTTGCAGGTTATTTTAGTATCTGCTAACAAGCTGACACGATATATAGAACCATGCCAACTAACAGAAGATTTTGGAGGAACTCTCACCTATGATCACATGGACTGGTTGAATAAGAGGCTGGTTAGTTATCTGTAATTTGGGTGTTGTTATTTGTCTAATTTGGGTGTTGTTATTTGGGGGTGTTTTAATGTCTCATTCTTGAGCCATGGAATTTTTGCTTGTGTAGGTACTACTAAGTGTGTAAGAAATTGGCATATGTGTAGTAGTGCAGTTCATTAACCTGAATAGTTTTGTGATAACTAACACAGGTTTACTGAAGGGATGATAAAGCTAATGTAATCAATTTGTTTGAACCAACAAGTTCCTTAATTAAGCTCTCTTACACTAACTCTAGAACAGCCTGACTGAATAGTATAGTTGATACAAAGGGAAATGGTTTGCTTACTATAGGAGAAAACCAAAACAAGGAGAAAATACTTGTAGTCTGCAGATTCTCCAAGGTCAGCTCTTACTTTTTGCTCCTGTGGACTAAGAGCTAGGTTTTAAACTGTCCTACACCAAAACTTCTGGCAGTGCAGCTTCTCCACTAGATACAAATGCAGTAAATGTCTGTGAGCAACTACACTCTTAAATCATTAATAGACAGAAATTATTTAAGCAACTGTTGGTGCACATAGCTCTCCAGAATCATTTTAAACTTTTTTTTTCATTGATACTTGCCTTTCAGTTACTTAAATAGAATTTTCAAAACCATATTTAATTTTCAATGAAACAGTGTGTTCCTTTCCCTGTTCTTAAAATGTGTATCTTCATCTAGGATCTCCAGGTGGGATCCTGGACAAGAAAGAGGAATATGCCAGAGTGTGTTGCAACTGCAACTACCTAAATCCTTGAAACATACCTTGCAGCCAATCTCACAGCAATACTCCCCCCTTCACAAGTCTGAGGACTTTCGCCATTTTTGTTGTTATTTTGCTGAATCTTGGTGAATTGCAGGGCAGAGAAAGCATCATCTGCTGTGTGGGTTTTTTCTACTGACCTTTGCATGGTCTTTATGTGTGTTTGGATTAGGGCAAGGCTGTTTGTTTCTCTGCTTGAAACTGGGAGCACCTGGACACAAGGGAAGGAAGGGAAATCTAATGTTTTCACTCTCCTTCATTTTTGTCTGATACACACAAATCTGGCTTCTATTTAGCTATTCCTGCACTCATAAAATATAAGAACAGTACATCCACTCTCTCTGCGACTTTTGCTTTTTGTTTGGTTCAGACTACAACTGAAAATGTCTTCATCCTGTCTCTCCTCTCTTGGCTTATTTCACTTGTTTTGTATATTAATGAAGAATCTCGTCCTTGCAACTCCTGAATTCTGAAACTAGACAAGTGAGAGAAAGGTTGTTTAAGGTACTAGCTGAAAAATAGTTTACAACTGTTTATACATTTTCATGCTATGCATTTTTTTTCTTTTTTAACAATTAAATTTAGCATATATTTTATAAACTACTCTCTTATAAATTGGCTTTTAAGACTTGTCCATCTCAGATCCTTTCTGGTTTTCCCTGAAATTTTAACTAGTCCTAGATAAGTTAAGGAAGGTTCACTGGCAAGCTATTGATTAATAATTTAATAACACCAAAATGACCTGGAGGTTACTGTGCTTGTCACTTAAGGCCTGCAGTCATGCTTAGTTCTGTTAAAAAGCAAAACCAAAACCAACCCTCCGAAGTCAGGCACATAGGAATTATGTGAACAGTACCCAGTGTCTGAATGTACAGGCCTTCTTATCTGAAATCAGAAGCCCCTGTATTCAAAGAAACTGATGAGAATATTTCTTTCTATATGATACATTTTTCTTTTACTTATTCATTACAATATAGTCCATTTTAATAGTGATTTGAAGGTGAAATCTTCACAAAATTGGTTATTTTAATCCATTCAAGTGAGCTGTCAGATGCTTGCATAACATGCTTTGATTCTCTACCATTATTAAAAGATTAAATGAAGATGTAAAATAAATATGTCCATAAGAACTGAAAGGCTTTGCAGAAATCTCATTCTTTGCAGTATTTCAGAATTTAGTCCATCTTTGTTATATTCACTGTCTCCCTAAGGAATCTTAGTGCTCTTAATTGTTCTGTTAATGAAAATAGGTTTCTACCCTACCATCTGAATGTTGGGAAACACACAGTGTAGGGATTGAAGTCTACTTACAGAACTAGTGGATAAATTTGCATTGATCCTGCAATACAGCCACTTAAAATGTTCTTAAATTAATACCTGCCTCTTACTTAGGTATTTGAAAAGTTCACGAAAGAATCAACATCTTTACTGGATGAACTTGCTCTAATTAACAACGGAAGTGATAAAGGAACTCAACAAGAGAGGGAGAGGTGTGTGATTCACTTTTTGAAATCAATGCTTTTGGATTATAAAATTTCATTTGAAATCCAAGTAATACTGAAAATACTATATGCCTTAAATATTTTGAAATGTTTAAAGAAATTCTAAACATTTATAATGTAGACTACAAGATACATGAGTCTTTGTGTAGATGGCTGCTCATTTGACTATTGAGTACATGCAGCTCCACTTTTGTTTGATTCATTGAGTTGGAAAAGTGAGGACTTACTGAGTGAGGGAGGAAACTTGATCACCATCAGGTAGTTCTAGCCTTAGTTGAAGGTTTTAGTGCTATTGTAATACAGATTTTAATAACTTGTTTGTTACTTTTTTCAAGATCAATAGATTTGAACTTCCTTCCATCAGTTGATCCTGAGACGGTATTGCAGACAGGTATAGTAAGTCAAAAAATTAGAATGTTGGTCAGTAAAGAGACATAATTAATTTTGAGCCCCAAATGAAACCACAGAGGGCACAATAATTATCTTAGTCATCTTTACAATGTGATAAGCTTATCCATTAATGTAATCTTTGGGTTAAAGAAAGGTGATGCTAAGAAATGGAAGAAGTCCAAATGTGTCTTTTTAAATACATACTTTTACAATTCTGCTAACATTGTTACAATATTATGATAACAAATGTTTAATTTTGAGAATGCTTTGTGTCTAGATGATGTCAATATATTTGCCTTATAGAATGAATTTGTCTCAGTAGCCACCAAATGGTTACAATACAGATTGCATTTTCCTGCACAATTCTAAAAACTTACATCAGTCTAATTCTGAGATGGTCATCTGTCAGAAAAGATGGTCAGCATACAGTCTTCTGACTCTTTGCTGCTTAGACTCTTCATTCATTGTTAATTGCTGTTTTTAGGGTGAATTTCCTATTGACAATGAAGTATAATAGACTGTTTATTTGGACTAGAAATTTGTTTTTAAATCAGTGCCTTTGCGGAATAAGAAAGCATAATGTTAGGTGGTGATCAGAGTCTGAGTGCTCAGAGTTCTTACCTTATAGCCTCTTATAAACTAATGTGTGAATCACATGTAATATTTGTCACAGAGAACTACTGGCTTTATGTTGCCCCCTGTATGAAAAAAATTATTAAATGTGGGATAATATTGTTTTGGGTTAAAAGGTGAAACAATCCCTTCTTACTCCAGTCTTTGAAGTTTTTTAAAATATGAACTGTCTGAAGACACTGTCACTGGATTTTAGCCTATTAGTGTCTAATTAGTGTCCTTGTCTAATGGTAAGACTTTTAGACAAAACAACACTTCAGTTTTGTGTAAGCAGATGGCTCCTTAGCCCATTAATTTATATGCATTCTCTGTTTTGTTAATTATGGCATAATGACTTTTTTTTTTTTGAGCTACTAAGTTTCATAAACTTCCATTAAATCATGGGAGTTCCTAAGAGGCAACCTTTCTCTGTTAGAGTCACTGTATTGAAATCTTGAGGGGGGAAAAACCAAGTTCAAGTCTTCCCAGTTAAACATTTTGATCTCCTAAGGATAAATATGAACAAACCGAGGGTTTAGGGAAAAGGCGTCTGTTTTCCATAAGTGCAAGGACTGTTTCTTTCACAAGCTCCAAATCCGCATATGTAGCTCTTAGAATTTGATAAGAATTTAGTTAAAAAAAAAAAAAAAAATTTGCCTTGAAAAATGGTAATCCTTTACTGCTGAAACAATACAATTTCAGAATTATCCCAGTAGAACTTGTAAAAGCCTTTAAGTCTGTTTGCTCTGTAGCTATCTGTGTAGTATTATAAAGGATGAAATCCAAGATGTTTGTTTCTGGAGTATAGCAAAATGTATTTGAATTCTTAAGACACTTTCATTTCACAGTAATATATGCTGAGTAATTTAAACTTGTTTGCTGCAATCTTCAAAGCTCTTGGCATTATGATTGTCTAAATAACACCTGTTGAATTTAGAATCTTTCGCTTCTGCATTTTCCTTGAGGTATTACAGTTACTCGAGTGGTAACTTTTTTTTCTTTTAGTGAACTGGCATGTTACCATTTTAAGAGCTGTAGAACTGATGATCTTGAATTGGCACACTTTCACTTTTACACCAACATACCTTTAGTGACCAAACACTTATTTATTTTAACTTGTTCATTGAGCTCTTAAGGAACAAATTGATGATCTTGGTTTACTGGTAGTATGGTGTTTACATCCTGAAAACTTTAAAATAACTTAAAAATAATGTTCTTCAAACAAGCAGGATTTAAATAGTCAAAATACACTATTTTTGCATATATGAAAGTCACTGCAGTCTAAAGAGCCTGTGCCCTGATACGGTGCTTTAGAGCACAAAGAAAAAGGTGACAGAAGTGAGAGCAAAATATTAAGAAAAATATTATTCAGCTCCACACTTTCTATAAGAGTGTTGTCCTTGCTATAAAAATCCTGCAAGACCACACAGAAATTATATGGTCAGTTTTTTCAGTGCTTCTAGAGCATTCATTTAATGTAAGAACATAACTATATCTAAAATATACCACATTTCTTTTCTTCTATTTATGGCTGATACACCCCACAAGCTGTGACCAGCATTCTGCATGAAAATTGTATCATTAAATATGCCCAATGCATGCAAGATCATTAGCTGCAAAAATGTACTGTTGGATGGTTTAAAAGCAGGCATGCTTACTACTAATTTGAGGGGGGTGGGTAGAGGTTTAAGTCTAAATTTACCACATCATTACATGTGTTCTTAAAGGTCATGAGTTGCTATCTGAGTTACAACAGCGTCGATTCAATGGTTCAGATGGAGGGGTCTCCTGGTCTCCGATGGATGATGAGCTGCTTGCTCAGCCACAGGTCATGAAGCTGTTAGACTCACTCAGAGAGCAATATACCCGCTACCAGGAAGTTTGTAGACAACGCAGCAAGCGCACACAGCTGGAGGAGATTCAGCAGAAGGTAATGCAGGTAAGCTTGGAGTTGTTCTTGAATACTGTGAGGCAGAGGTTTGAGCTCAAGTCCCAGACTGTGTTTCCTGTGAAACTAAAATTAGAGGTGAGCCCTTCGTGCCTCCCTTCACTCCTCAAATGTTAGTGTGCTAGTTTTACTCAATGCTTTACATTGTGGCTACCACTGTGACTTTCCAAAGGCTGTTCTCATATGTGGAGGTTATTTTAAATGTGCTTTCTTGCCATTGTACTGAAGAACCTTCGTGTCATCCCTTTGCTGCATGCTGTGGCAGTGTATGGCTGCATTGTTGGAGGGGCAAATGCTTGACCTGTTGGCGAAGAGTGGAACATTACACGTTTGACTGTAATTTTGCTAAAGAGTTGAAAACCTTCCCCTGCCTATGTCATTTAAAGTTCCTGTTACTGAACATAAGCTATTATTTATTACTAAATTTGTCTAATATTTTGTAGTTTAACGTAAGTTAAAGTGCTTATATTCTCTGTATTTCAAGGATACCCTCACAAGAATGAATATAAACTTCTTAATCAATTCTGTGTTAAAGGTCATAATGAATTGGTTGGTCCTTAGGAAACAGGCATGTAATTAGCACTTTCAACATCATCTCAGCAGACTCTCAGTAGAGAAAATCAAGGAAATGGAATTAACTTATTCCTCTTGTGTTTATCACTTGAAAATAGATTTATGTATTTTTAAGGTTCTGTATAGTTTGAATATGCAAAATCTAATGGAATAGATATTGCTTTTGACCTTCCAGCACTGGCATTTCTAACACATGAGGACTACAAGTCAAGTGCTTCCACTTCACAGCATTTCAGATATAGGTAGAAATAAAAACGAGTTATTTTTTTGTTATCTAGCAGTGAAAATACAAATCTACTGAGGAGATAATTTTCATTTTGTAGTAATTCAGATTATTATTAAAAAAAATTAAAAAACAAATATCATCTGCTGGTATGTTGAGCTGGAAAGAATAAAAATAAGAGATTAAAATAGTCCTATATAAAACATATCAGCATAGCTGTAGGTATAATCAGGTGAGATTTTTTTTCTTGTGTTAAAGTTGTGATGATTGATTTAAAACATATTTTGGCAAACTGACATTGTTAATGCATTTAAATAGACTTGTTTATGATAACTTAGCCTCATTTTACAATATTTGTAGTAGAAATAGTTATTTGTTTGCTTTGTGTAGGCTACGGATGTTACATGGCAGGTGAACTGAGTCTCAGTACACAGGAAAGCTGAAGAGTTTTATAAAGTACATTTAAAAGCTTTCTAAATGGCATACAAATATTTGGGAAAAATCTTATTAAATCTGGAAAATTATTTAGTTTCCTTTGGGTTTATGGGAGAAATACAGAAAGAGTTAAAGGCTAAAAGTAAGGAGCTAATGAGGTACTGGAGGAAACCAGTAGAGGCAAAATGCCATGGAATTTATTTTGACAAAACAAACAGAAGTTGCCTTACAACATGCTTGCAGTATTTTCAGTTAGAATGGATGTACAGAGAGAGAGTTTTTCCCTTGTGTTGCTGTTATTTCTTTCTTTACTGTTTTGATTTTCTATTAGCTTTCTTTATAGTTGCATCCTATTTCGTTCTTTGTATAGCATCTTGTATTGCTACCACTCTGGGCTTGCTTTTGTGTACCTGTTTCATTTTCACTATTTGCTGTTTCTGCCTGCTGTGACCTGCTTAGTTCTTACTCCTGTCTCAAAGCTTCTTACCAATAGATGCCTCTCTTCCCTTGTGCCTTCACTATCCTACCCTCTCTTTTTAATTACCCCTCTTACTTCTGTTCAGCAGTTTTGTTTCCCTTTCCTTTGTCTTTCATTCTGCAGTGTAAAGATGGCAATGATTTTCAGATGTTTTCTGATGAGCAGTTTTTCTAAACACTGCTTGGGAGCAACTCTGTATGTTATAAATTCTAGCTTTGTCCCTCCTTAGGCAGAGGTGTTAGTTACAATTTTTCTAACCTTAATTAAAATTAATGTAAGGCCTTGCAGGAGTCTAGTAATTAACTATTCAAAAATAGATTTTATGAAAAATTACTTCTCTCTGCATGTCCAATAGTGACTCTTCTCAGTTCAAGCATCTGTCACAGGAATGGCCATGTGCTAAGCTAAAGTTGCAGAGGCAATGCAGTAGTTGCTGAAGACTTGTAAATGGGGAAGTGGTCTCGGTCAGAGAGGCCACTGCTGAGCAGGAGTCTTGCACACTGTTTCACACTTGCATGAGAACTGTCATTTCCATATGTAAGTTTTCCAGGCCACACTGACTTTACAGGAGGACATCTGAATGCCTTCACTTCTAGGTCAATTCCATATTTAACCAACAGCTGTGCAGAGGTGCTGAGCACAACAGGAAGTTTCTCTTTAAACAAAATTATCCTAGAACTGTAGTCTTAATTTGTCTTAGAAATGACTAAAGTGAGGAAAGCTGAAGATGCCTTTGGAGCAAAGAATATATGCTCTGAAAAGCGGGGGGGGGTGGGCAGAAAAGGGCAGTGGAAAGACAAATACATAATGACTGAAAGATGGGGTGAATTGAGTGACTGTCTGTAATGATGATAATCATTCTTGATTACTGTTGAACTGTACTTTAACAGCACTAGAAAAATGGTCTGATTAGTCCTTTTTTCATTTGTCTTTATGTTTATGGGATTACATTGTGTATTGTATTGTATTTCCTGAAAATCTGTGTGAAGCTGTTTTGTCATCCATGTTTAAACAAAAGTCACATTGAGGGGAGGAAGCTGACTTCCTATGCCTTTGTATTAAGGTTCAGAATGTGGAGGTATTCCTGCACTGCCTGACTTCAGGACTCTAGGAGTGACTTCAGCACTAGGTTTCATTGCAGCTAAATTACCATGAAATTAAAAAATTACCATGAAATTTTTCAGTAGATGTGTGATTATTCAAATGTGTGTAAGGAGCCCAAAACTTGAGATACTCTGTTTTGCTCTGAATAACATTTGCATCAAACAAAATAGTTTCAAAATAATAATAAAAGAAATCCAGTACTGTAGTCCAGAGTTGTATTGCTGTGACATTGCAAAGACAGATTCCATGAGATGTGGCCACTAAAATTCTGTAACAGGTTTCTGTTATTTCAATAGAGCAAATTGAAAGACATAAGTATATAAAATACGAAGTTTGTGTGTAAATGTAATTTTGGAATAAGTATATATTGTGTACTTGATTGTTAATATATATTCAGCAAAATAAGGACAAAGCTCTCAGGTGGGAGGTTGAATACAGTTGTGCGTTGTAATCACTTGGGTAAAAAAAATTCTTGTTTGAACACAAGAGATCCATTATCAGGTAAATGGTGTTTTGAGCTCTTGTATTGACAGAGATGTGAAATGAGAAGTGTGTATATGAAAAATCTTGTCCTCATTGCCACCTGTTTTCATGGAGCTGACAGGCTAAGGTTAATGAAAAGTAGTTTCTACTTAAAACTTCTGAGGGGGTAGATGAATTCAACAACATGACTTCCAGAGACCTAAAAAAATATCTGGCTTTTTTTCATGAACATATACTTATTTTTGTTTATGCTTATATTAAATTCTGTTTATAACAGTTTTTGCATGATTGGTTTGCTACTTTATTTTTGTCATCTTTATCTTATTGACAGGTAGTCAATTGGCTTGAAGGACCTGGATCAGAACAGCTAAGAACCCAGTGGGGAATAGGTGATTCCATTAGAGCTTCACAGGCTTTGCAACAGAAACACGAAGAGATTGAGAGTCAGCACAGTGTGAGATTTCCCATACCCTTTTCAAGTGTCAAAATAATACATGCACTTATGAGCAGTGTATTTTGGTTATGAGGATCTAGGAATTTTGCGCAGTACATGATGTTATGGGTTACAGAGGAAATTATCTGAGCAGTTTAAGAACTTAATATGGTTGTTATATTTATTTTATTTTATTTTCCACTGTAGAAAAATGTTGATTTCTATCTGTGATTTTTCTTGGGTTTAATATGTTACAGCAGTTCTTAAATTTTCATGTTGAGTAGGATGAATAAGTTTACTTCTTCCTCCCTACCAACTTCCTCTCTACCAAAGTGTCTGAGAAATCCTGTACTTCTCAGTTGAATAACTTAATATTTTCATCTTTTTTAAACAGTGTTTACCAGTAGCTGAAACTACTGGCTTAGTACTTTAATTGATCAAGGTGTCAGATATACTTTATTTATGTTCATAATGAAATCTTGAAGATGCTGCTTTGTATCTATACTGAGTTGATGCCTTTGCTTCTATTTTGAATACTTCCTAAGGTTCAGTAGAATTTTGTCTTTGCACCAGATCATTAATTAGGTTACAGATATTTGCTGCTCCCAAAGGGAGTGTTGCTCACAGTACTATTCCTCTTTTCTGACTTTCCTTGATGTAGACATCGACAATTCTGTCCCCTTTTCCAAAGTTCCCCTTAGTCATGGAAAAGAAAATAGTCACTGAGTTACAATTTTTCTGATGTAATTTAGAAAAAAAACAAGTCTAAACCTTTAGTCTGAGAAACACTGTGCTCTAGAGGACAGTAGTTCTATTGACTCCATCTCTACTGAGTATGGTTTCCTTGTTTGATGCAGCAGTGTGTACTGTAGGTGTCTGTGTTTCACCAGGTAAATCCCATCTCCTCTGTCTTGTCCCTTTAAGCTCTTCAAGCAGTGTTCTACTCTGAAAACCAGTACCTTCTGAAGTATAAAACATCTTGCAGCTAAAATCCTAACTGGAAAGAAAAGAAAACAAAACAAAAACCTCTCTCCTACTTCATTGACAAAAATAACTGTCAGTATCTTTACGTCATATTGGCACTTCAAACTGGAAATAAACACCAAGATTGAACATACTTTGTTTTCACTTGGGTATCTATAACGGAGCACTGTTCTTTAGCTGGAGCTAAATGTGGTCCTTGAAATTATTGAAATCCCACTGAAGTTTGTAGGTTGGCCTACAGTGTGTTGATCACTAAAGTGTTGGCAACATGAAACACAGCTTGGTTCTCAGATGCTGGCAGAATTTGCAGAAATAAGTCAGAAAAAATATATTTTATATAATACCAAAGGAAGTAATTGGGAGACCACTGCACTACCTTAAATTTAGAAGCCTATTTAGAGATTAAAACCATTTTTTCCCAACAGCAGTAGATAAATGTGCTTTACCTTTTTCTTTGATTTTTTTAAACATTTCAGAAAAGCTGACTATAAACTTTCTCATTGTTTTTCTTTTTTCTCTCCTAATAATTGAATTGACAGTTTGTATGCTTGCTTTCTTTCATCACCTATTTATCCATGATTATGGTACTTTGCAGATACTTGGAAAAACTGTACAATTTGTGTTGAAGATAGGCTTTTTTTATCTCAATGTACTCTAAAGTGAGAAAAAAATAATTTCCATTGGGTGTTTTTTTATTTTGTTTGGTTTTGGGGGGATGGTGTAGTTAGGTGGTTTTTTGGGGGTTTTGTTTTCTGATTGTTTTATTCATGAGCAATACATTAGAACTGCTGTTTTTGAGCAAGTATTGGTCTTTTCTCCATGTTTTTGAGCTGTCACATACTGTTGTGCCTAACTTTCTCCCATGGAAAGGTTAAAAACCATACTTTTTATACCCAGTTTGCTGGTCTCTTGATTTCGCTGTTAACTTCCTCAAATCAATTACTGCAATTTTTTTACTTATTTTAATGCAAAAAATAAAGCCTAATATAAATATGTTTAAAATATAAAGTATATTAAACTATTAATCTGTATAAAAAATATTAATCTATAATTTTTGTGACTTCTCATATTATAGTTGACTTGTCACACTCGGTAGCCTGGATTTGTATGTTGAGTGTGAAAGAGTTATTTTGTGTAAACTGAGTGTATTGAATCTATATATCTATAGTTTGTGTGAGAAAACAGAAGATGTTTTCACATTATATCATCTTAGCTGCCCCTTTGGGGCAGAGGAGAGATTTATTCTGCTTTTAAATTTTTGGCTGATTGCTAATTTAACTTTTTCATTACTCCCCCCCACCCCTTTTCACACTCTGTTCCTTCCTGTGAGCAGATAGCTCTGGGTTCTCTGTTCTTCCTGCTTTGTAGATAAATGATGCAAAAGCTGAAGGCATAATTTGCAAAATTCCAAGCATCCCAGCAGGAGCATGACAAGGATACAGATTAAATCAGATTTTGTAGGCCAATAGATGGTGCTGTTCCATAGCACTAGAAATGCATTGCACTGGGCCATTTGAAGGTCACTTTACTGTAGGCCAAAATAAGAGCTGTTGAGCAAACAGGTTTTAGTTTACTGGCATCTCAGTCATGCATGATGTGAATGTCTCAATTTTTTTTTTAAATCTGCCAGAATGGTTAAATATTTGAACTATTCTCTTCTGCAAATACACCATCATGACAACATAACTGACTCCTATGTAAGTGTTCAGGAATCAAAGCATGTTAAAAACAACTGCACATTTTGAATTGAATAGTATAAAGCTCTCCTTAAATAAGAAACAAGATAATTTTGAAGTTTCTGTACATGGACACTCTTTTAGAGTATTTTTTTCTAAACATTTTAAGGAAATTACTGCTGCTTTCAGTCATGTCACTGAAAGTAACACCTAGATAGCCCTGTTAACAGCTTTTTGTAATAGGTGATCCCTTGGCAAAAGGTCTTTTGTCTCAGTAGACCAGACATTTAAGATTTAACAATTTCTTTAAAAATGATGGAATACCTCTTTTGGTTCAGTAAAAAGTTTGAGTGAAAGTTTTTGCTGGGATTAGTAGCCATGCCTTGTGATCTTCCCATCTTTCTGCACCAATTTTTTTATAATACAATGTATATGTTAAAATGAACTAAGCACTTTTTATGAGTTGATTTGAAGTTGGGAATGGTTCTTCTTCATAATTATATAACAGTATAACCTGTAATAAGGTTATACTTATAGAATAAGCTCCTTTTTCAATCTGATTATTTATTAGTCTGCAGTTGGATGTATGCCATTTATAATAAAATCATATTTGGTACTTCTAATGCTTCATTTCCTTGTGTTTCTAGGAGTGGTTTGCTGTTTATGTTGAGCTTAATCAGCAGATAGCAGCTCTTCTAAATGCAGGAGATGAGGAGGACCTTGTGGAATTGAAAGCATTGCAGCAACAGCTGAGTGATGTGTGTTACCGGCAGGCCAGTCAGCTGGAATTCAGGCAGAATCTATTACAAGCAGCACTTGAATTCCACAGTGTTGCCCAGGATGTAAGTTTTTTCTGTTTCATTTTTCATGGGCTCACCTATCAATATATTATTGCCTTAATATTGTAAATGTTGAATACATTGGAAAAAAATTTAGGGAGGTGAGGGTAAATATAATGTCACTTGGAAAAATGCCATCATTTACTATAATTGAAATGCTGAGAAAATCCATCCCCCATTTTTTAGAAGGGAATTACTTTGTAATATGTCTTGCCTTTGAATAGCATTTTAAATAAAAGGGTTAGTGGTTGAAAAGTGGCTTTTCTCCCTCTCTTTTTATTTTTTTTATTAGAGGTACATGCATTAATTGAACTGGAATTTGATGTACTTTTCATAGCCTCTGTTTTTGAAATGGCATACTACTTTCATATATTTGTCTTAAACAAGGAGGAAGAGTCTTGGCTTCCCGCTATCTAGGGATGTATGCCCTTGGAATTCTACACCCAGATGGCTCATTTATCTTTCATCTTGACTTTCATTTCCTTATAGCTGAAAAGAGAAATTTCTAAAATGAAAAATTTCTTAACGTTTAGGAGATTGCAGACCCAGCCATCTGAAGCTCAAACTTCTTTGTAAATATTAGCTTTCGTGTTGTTCTTCATTTTAGTTGTCTCAGCAGTTGGATGGCTTACTAGGAATGTTGTGTGTGGATGTAGCACCAGCAGATGGAGCATCAATTCAACAAACATTAAAACTACTGGAAGAGAAATTAAAAAGTGTTGGTAAGCAAAATATTGCTTCATTTCAGATGCACACATTCTAGTGAGCACATTACAGGAGCAAAAGCAGTAATCTCACTACCCTCTTTAAAAAAAAAATCACCAAAAAAAGCTGGGGGGGGAAAATCTCTCTCCTTACTGCATAATGCTTCACTGAACTACTTTTAGCTTGCTTAAGCCATCTACTATATAGTAGTTCTGTCTGGTAAAATGATCTGAAACTGTTTTCTTCTAAATATTTAATATCTAATATATATATTTGTTATATGCTGCTATCATGCATTTCATCTGCAAACTAAGGTTTTTTTCCCCCATTAATCATACTTAATGTCTTGATATTATAGCGTTTAGATCATCTTTTTGTCTGCAGAGCTGAACCCTTGATGATTAAGATTTTTATCCACTCAGTTTTAGGATGCTTATACTGAGTGTTTTGTAGTACTTTTGAACATAATGTTAATAAATGGCACATTGGATGTTGTTACACTGTCAAGCATATGGAATTGAATGTTTCC
Source organism: Pachyramphus minor (assembly GCA_013397135.1). Taxonomy (NCBI): domain Eukaryota; kingdom Metazoa; phylum Chordata; class Aves; order Passeriformes; family Tyrannidae; genus Pachyramphus; species Pachyramphus minor. The sequence goes on along the minus strand of VYXB01003352.1, from coordinate 677,527 downwards.
ATTGGAAGGGATCGGCGATGATTATCTTGTTCATTGAGTTGTAGGAGAGTGAACTTTGAAGTAAAATCATATCTGGTAGTAGTAATGATTGGAATGTAACAGTTTGCTGCATAAATGAGATACTCCATTAGGAAAACAGATAGTAGAACTGCCAAAAATTAGATGTAACAGCAGATTTTAAGGGTTGGCAAATCTCAGTATAGAAAAGTGTATCAGCCATATCAAATATAACTTCTGTCAGCAGTGGAAGAACATTTAGGATACAATTGCTTAGCAGTGATAAATATTTTAGGTATTGTGCAACTGTATGGATAAAAGACATTAACTAGGTATTTTTGCTGAAAAACTGACTCGCTGTCAGCTTTTATTGTTATCTGCTAGGTCATAAAATAGCAAAGCCTTTGTTCTTTGTTCCTATAGACAAATGCTCACTCAAACTTGAGTTGGAAAGGGCAGGAAAAGACAGTAATGTCCTTTTCACTTTCCAGTCTTCCATCTCAGATTCTGTTGCATTTTATCTCTCTCCATTGAGGGGGAAAAAAAATTATGAGTGACCATTGAATGTGGTTTTTTTCCTTTTTGTTTTGTTAGACTTAGGCTTGCAAGGTTTGCGTGAGAAAGGTCAAAGTCTTCTTGATCAGATATCTAATCAGGCATCATGGGCCTATGGAAAAGACGTGACCATTGAAAACAAAGAAAATGTGGACCATATCCAAGGAGTAATGGAAGATATGCAGCTTAGAAAACAAAGGTGAGAACAATAGTTGTAGTCATTAAGATTTTTGTGTGTTGATAAGTAATTTCATATATAATTTTGTTTGTTTTAAAGAGACTGTTTTGTTTCCCCTTCAGTTAAGGGATGTAGTACAACTGTAATTTATATTTGTAGTATAATGAGATGTGACAGAAGCTTCTGTGCCTAATCTGTTGTAGCATATTCCTAAACCCAAGCACCTTGTCTATTTTGCTACTGAATAGAATATTTGAATGCTTTCCTGTACTTGTAAATGCTCAAGAATTCTACATTCCTTTTGTATGTAATTATGAAAATGATGCAAGAGGTATGTTTTATATGTTAGCAGTTTGAGATGGAAGTATAAGACTACAGTAGAGGTGATAGCTGTAAAATTACATATTAATCATGCACAGACTTGTTTATCCTCATTTTCACAAGTTCTGTTCTTTGAGCATGATATTCTGATTGCATAACGTAGGAAGACAAATGAGATCATGTTGGACAGGACAGTATATGAAATGGAGGCACAGAGTTCAGTTTTCAAAATGTTGGATTTTTTTGAGTTTTGGAAAATGATAGAGTGGGGGATTAAGTTGCAGTAGAGAAAAATACTAGAGAGAGTTGACTTTGCAAGAAGGATGGATCATCCTCTTCCTCCAAAATTTCATTGATTATTTTTTCTTAAAGATGTATTAGTATTTGTTTGTCTATAGTAATGCGGTTTTTTTCCTACTCAAGTGTGAAAGAATTAGGTGATGTTGCCAGTATTACTGCTGGAACCCCTGAGACAATGTGATGCTGTCCATAGAAAGTGCCTGAAGTTTGAGGGCATTGGCTGAACAAAGAGGGGCCTCTAGGGAACAACAAGGTCTAATGAGCATCAAATTACTGTTCATAAATTGTTTTCTTAGGGAGCTTAGTGTGAGAGATTGTGTATTTTGGTAGTGCTTAGAGAAAGTATTTCTTTAAGCATGTCCTCTGAATCCTATTTACTTGATCAACCCTTGTGTTTAGACGGCTAGCTGCAAAAAACTATAGAAAACATGACACTGTGCAATAGAATGGCAGTTGGAATTGGTAGAAGGAAAGACTTAATATACATAGGAATGGACTGTGGACTTAATATACATAGGAATCAACCAGCTATGAACTCAAGAGTAAACACAGGAAAACTTTTGCAAAAATTGCTTTAGTGTTCAATCATACCATAAGAAGCAAGTAGAACTCCAAGGATTTCTTAGGAAAGGAATAGAAATCTAAAAGAAAAATGTCATTGTGTCACTGTATAGATTGTTAGTCCATTTCTGTTTTAAGTGTTACACAATTCTGGTCCCTTTTCTCAGAAGGGATATAGAATTGTGGGAAGTCAGTTAGAGGACTAAAATGTCAATAAAATTTCCAGACAAAGGTAGGAAGCAGCTTTCAGATGGTGAGTGATTGAACAAGGTTCTTTAGCCTGTATGAGAGACAAAAAAAGTACAATAGGGACTAGCATGTCAGTAGCATTTAATAGTAATTTTTGCAATACTTTATTATTTTTTTACGGATTCTATTGCACATTTCTTGTTATTTATATATGCATATATTATAATGTTTACTTCTAGGGGGATTTTGCTGCTTTAGTTATGCTTTTGGAACCCATAAACTGTTGCCCTGCGTTATTAGAGCAACATATTTCCTTTCTGTAAGCATTACAGGATGTGTAACAAAATGAAGCATGCTAACAAACTGTTCTTTGGAAGTGCTTATGTTTGCAATTAGTTTGGAAAAAATCATGCACACAGTCTTCTGCATTTGCTTATAAACCTGACTGTTGTTGACATTAGTAATTCCATTTGCATTGTACAGGAGTGAATTGTACTGTCTATGTAGTAGGCTCTGAAATTGAAGTGGAAAGCATTCTGCTAAATGTATTAGCTTAGCTCTCACTATGGAGAAAAACTTTCAATACTTTTTTTGAATTCTAACTGGAGAAAGAACTACAAAATGTGCTCAATTCAGAATAAGATAGTTAGGATTAGTTAGATAGTTAGAATTAGTTTTTATATGAATTAGATTTTTTTAAATGCTTCCTGACAAGTGTAGCAAAGGATGTTGCACTATATTACCATCTTTAGTAAGCTAAAAAAAGAATGGAAAATATATTATCTTTTAAACAGTCCTCATCATATTAATCAAGAAAACATTACCCCCAGCAAACAGTACAATTCAGAATTATGCCAGGGTGAAGGCAACTTTGATCTGGATTTCAGTAGGATCAAGTCTGTCTTAGCCACATGTGGCAAATCTTACCAGTGGAACAAGGTAAGGAACCTGCAACGCTGCTGCAAGATCTTGGAGCTATGGCTGGTGTTACTATCTGCAGCTTAGCCATATCAGGAATCTTGAAGATCATTATTTCAGTGACTTGGAGTGCTCTGTTCTATTTATTGCATGTTTCTTATTGCTGTGGTGAGGCATTATATGTTTTGGCCAAGCTAAGCAGCACAAAAATACATTAATCGCCTTTTAATGGACACTTATATCTTAGTGTTTCTCACTGAAAACATTGTTGTCAAATTCAGAATGTATTGTGTCTGCTATACATGTGTAGGTGAGTCTTTCTGTGCTACTGTTTAGGTGTGAGGATATGGTGGATGTGCGGCGACTGAAGATGCTTCAGATGGTACAGTTATTTAAGTGTGAAGAGGATGCTGCTCAGGTATGGAAGTGCCTACAGAATTTCATCATTCTGGTCTTTGTAGTCCACTGGTTTAATTTATGGGGGCTGATGATTTTAAAGGTTTTTGTTGGTTTTTATTGGTTTTTTTTGGGTTTTTTTGTAACTTTCAAATGTAGTTTTATTTAGGGAATATGTCAGTGAAAATAACGGCTACAGCAATGTCTGCAAATAGTGTCTGCATGCATGATCTGCCAGTTTGTGATAGCTCATTTAACTTTTTTGTGTCAAAAGCATATACTAGCACTGAAGTTACCTTTCTGGATTAATTTCTTTTTAATTTATTAGTTTTTATTCTTTTGACTTTTTTTTTTTTTTTAAGGCAGTAGAATGGTTAAGTGAACTGTTGGATGCTCTGCTGAAGACACACATCCGATTGGGAGATGACACTCAAGAAACAAAAGTTTTACTGGAGAAACATCGAAAATTTGTTGATGTTGCACAGGTGAAAGGAGTTTTCTGGTTGTTTTTTTTAGCAACATGGGGTTTTCACAGTTTCAGATCATCTTGTAAATAGAATTGATATCTGTATGGACAGTTATTATACAACTGTCCCTGGTCTTAATGATTTGCCTCAGTGCTTTAGAGAAAATATTGTGATTGATGATAGGCCTAATGAGAGTTTGCAGCAATGCTGCAAGTTTACTACCTCAGTTAATCTTCACATAGGCAACGCAAATGAGCCAGCAAAGTTCATTGACTTTTGTGAAAGACATATTTCAGTCTTTAAAATTACTTTTGATAAGCTGAGCCTTTTTTAGATGCTTTTTCAGTAATTGACTGCTTTTAGGAAGGTCAGATTTGGACTTGTTAATTAACAGATGTGATGTTTTCTAATTGCACCTGTTACACTGGAACTGGTGAGTAAGAGCTGACAATGACAAGAGGGTAGTTTGCTGTTATAGTGATGTGCCACAGTGCACCTGGATCGTGGTTGATAGGTATCAAATATCCTGTGTAAGATCCAAACAGTTATTTGAAATTTTCAGGAAGCTCTGTTCTTTTGCCAGTGTGAACACTAGACAAGAGGGGATATTTTATTTTTTTATAAGAGTAAAAGCACTGTTTGGTTATCACAATTTTATTCATACTTCATCAGCATTTTCTAGTAGACCAGATTAGTTCAATATTGTTTGTGGACCTAAACTGCAGAGCTTTCATAAACTTGGCTGCTGTTGCTTTATTTAGCTCCTGTTAAGTGCAGAGTTTTTACATGCACTTTCTTTCCCATCCCCTCCAATTTTTAGAGTACTTACGATTATGGGAGACAGTTACTGCAGGCGACTGTTGTCCTGTGCCAGTCCTTGCGGTGCACTTCAAGGTCCTCAGGGGACACACTTCCAAGACTGAACAGAGTATGGAAACAGTTTACAGTGACTTCTGAAGAAAGAGTACACCGACTGGAAACAGCTGTTGCATTTCATTCAAGTGCTGAAAAGGTGAGAGCTGTGTTTTTAAGAAGAAAAATTTCTTACTTAAATTAAGAAAACAAACTGTAAGGAAAGTGAAGTTGTCAGTGTGTATTTTTTACCCTTTCTAAAGTGGTTCATAAATGCCTAAAAGAGTAGATTTTCTCAATCCATATTATAAGCATTCTTTCATTATTGCAGTAGTTAACTGCTGTTTTTAGGCAGTCATAAATTTAAAGAAAAGTAAATGGATGGCTGAAAAAAACCCGAAACATGTTCAAAAACATAATTCTCCTAGCACTATTGGGACATATTACTGAGTCTGTGTGGAAAATACACTGTTAATATCCATGTTGTTTTGGAAAAAAGTAAGAAGTAGCAGAGGGAGAAATGGAACGAAATACAGTATTAAGTACCAGTATGAGATCACAATCTCATTGGGAAGGATTTGTGTTCAGACTCTTTTAGTCCCACCTGTTCTGTGCCAGATGAGGATTTTAGTTTTGATATGTCTTGTAAGGGGTTCTTCATTAACTATGTTTTTTTCCACTTTATATGGCTGTCTGGTATGTTTAATGATGTAGGTTATGGTTTTTATGCATTTTATATTTGTCGCTTGAATATTGTCCAGCAAGACATTTTTTTCCTCTCAGAAATAATTAAGGCATTCTAATACATAGCAGTGGTAGCCCTGAACTATCATCTTAATGTAGCTTAATCAGTATTTTCTTTTCTGGAATTATATGAATATGTCAGTTAACCTCATGTAAATGTGATGGTGAAGATGCTGAAAAAGCATTCACTCTGCCAGTTAATGGCACTTTAAAAACTACGTGCTATCTCGTTTACTTTATTCTGTATTTTCTTTCTTTTATTTTAAACAGATTTTGCAAGAATGTCCAGAGCAGCCTGAAGCTTTTAATGAAATGGAGCAATTTGATGAAATTGAAGCAGTTGGGAAATCACTGTTGGACAGACTAACAGTGCCTGTAGTTTATCCCGACGGGTATGCAGAATGTTTTTTCAAATGCCTTTTGAATAATGGTTTTGGTGAAGTTCCATAGTAGACCCATATATGGAAGAATCCTGAAGGCTTATTGCTGAAATTGAAAAAGTAGGTGTCTTGTCTTTGGAAAGCTGGAAATTGGACCTGCCTGTTTTCTGTAAAAAGATGGTGAAGAATTTTTAATGAGTATTAGTGTTCCGCCTTTTTAAAGTAGTGACCTTTTCACACTGAATGATTATTGGGTTTGTGCAGTCTTTGCACCAGCACAGTATGTAGAAGTAACAGAAGAATGACCAGTCCCGATCTCTTCTCCCTGAAAAAAACATAGATGAGAACTATGGTATTTTGATTTATTTATTTGCAATTCTATCTAAAGTCTTAAGCCAGTATATTGAAGACAAATTTACATTTGATTCAATCAGTAAACAAAATAGTATTTCCCTCGAGAGCTATTCACACTAATTTAAAACTGGTGGTTGTCTTGAGCTACAAAAGCAAATCGAATTTGGAATCTCAGCCATAATAAAACTCAGTTTCTGTGTTTAATAAAACAGATGAGTCCATTGTTATGCTGAGCTTGTAATTAACTTCTACCTGAGTATAACGAAGACATGGAATGAATCTCTGGGTGTGTGGGATCCCACACCATAATGAAAGAGTTCTGAAATCACTGTTTTGAATTAGAGGCTGAAACCTTATGAGATAATATCAGGCAACCACATTATGGGTTACCTGAAGTTGATCTGCAGGAAGCTGGTCATGGAAATTTATTGTCATCTTATTTCCAAAATACCATGTTCCTTCTGCAATGTAGTTTCCTTCCTTCAGTAAGCAGTGCTAACCCTGAAGATGGGCTCAGGCCTGAAGTAGTAGTGATTTGAAAATAGTGGAAAAGTTTATAGCTGTGACAAAAAAACCCAAAAAACCAAAACGAAATCAAGAAGTGTTTGTTGAACTTCTGAATAGCAGATTTTCCCTCGATGATAAAAGTAGCAAAATAAATAACAAAGTTATTTATTCTTAAATTGGATGTAATTTGCAGATAGACTATTACGTAAAAACAAATAAGGCATTTGCCACCCTTCAGAGTTCTAATGCAATGCTCCTATGGCTATAGGTATATATACACACCTGTATTTTAGCTGTCTGACTGAATCCTGAATATTATTTCTGATCCCTCTGTCATTTCAGCACCTTCTCAAAAATGATATTTAACTCTCCTACGTCTCAGGATCCACTGCTCATCATTCCTAGGCATTCTATTTTTAAAGCGTTTAACAAACAATTTGCAAAGGGTTCACTCATTATTAGAAATAGTTTAATAAATTTAGGAATGTGCAAAATGTCATAAAATGCTTGGGGGCTTTTTCATCAGCCTAGTCACTTATTCAGACTTTTATCAATATCTTTTTGGAAGTTCAGGTCAGTGTTCCCTGTCCTGCTCTTGGCTTCTAATCCGTGTCAGGAAAAACATCTGCCGTTACTGTGATCACATGGGCAGTTTGGCGGTCTGCCTTAGGAGTTCCCTAGTCAAATGTGTCTGTTCCTGCATAGAATTACTCTTCTGCCCATGTATGCCTGTCTGAAGCAACTTACATCTGTCTCAAAGTCGTTTGTCCTACTGCCATTTCCAAAGTTTACAGCTTCTGTGCTTGGTAACTGCATTTGATACCTCTTCTTCTGAAACACATGTTCTATTCAAATCCTCCCTCTGCTGACAGCTTGGTTAGTTGTTTCCCTAACATTTCAGCTATTCTTTGTTGTATTTGAATTACACAGTTCTTTTCAGTTTGAGAGGTAGATGGCATAATTTGACAGCATGTGGCTGACTTAACATTTGAAGAGTCCTTCAATAGTGCAGCAATTTTATAGCCTCAGAATTCATGTATAGACAGATTTCATGGATTATCACAGTATGTGAAACTGTCAGACTGACTTGGGGGATAGCCAGAGAAGGGAGGTAAAAAATAGTGTTGGGAAGTATCTAGTTTCACTTACAGAATAATGCTCTGCTGTTCAAATAATAGAATGGATTGGGTTGGAAGGGGCATTAAAGATCATCCAGTTCCAACCCCTGCCATGCACAGGGACGTACTCCACTAGACCAAGTTGCTCAGAGCCCCATCCAATTTAGCCTTGAACACTTCCAGGAATGGGGTATCCACAGCTTCTCTGGGCAACCTGTTCCTGTATCTCTTGGGTATAAAAGGCTAACTGATTAAATTCATCAAGTCAATGACTTGATGTCAAGTCTCATCACTGAGTCTCCAAAGCTCTTTAAAGTTGGCTTCTAAATTGCAAGAGACAAAAATGGCTATTTTTCTTGTCTGTTTTGTGTTTTCTAGTGCCATTCATGGGTATATTCTTATATCATACTTTTTGCTGATAACTTTTTGTGGTTTGTTGGTTTTTCTTAGGTCTGAGCAGTACTTTGGGAGCCCAAGTGACATGGCTTCTGCAGCAGAACACATTAGAGAGAAGATGAAGCTAGTTAGCCTGAAAAAGCAGCAGCTGAGACAACCAGAAGCCAATACCCCAGAGAGCTAATACTGACCCTTGTCTATGAATTCATAATAGGACTTCAGTTTGTAATCCAGCATGTCGTTTGCATATTACAGAATTTGGCATAATATATTAAAATGCATTTCACAGCCGTTACAAGTCTCATCTTTTTTTCAAAGTAAATGTTCTCAACATCTTAATACTGTACATCTATCAAGCCATAATTATTTAACATGCTATGAAACCATAGACTCCAAGTATCTTATGAAAAGGAACTGTAAACTTTGCACTGAAATTTGCTGTAAAGCTTTACCTGACCTGTCAGCTGCTTCTTAGTTAGACAGCTGATGCAAGCTTTGAGTGGTGCTAATTAAAGTGTTAGAAGTTCCGTATTATGAAATTCTAGTTCTTTGCTTCCCCCGTTCCCAGGTGATGTAGTAATTCTAGACTGTAGGTAAGCTCCTGCAGCGTAGGCAGTGGTAATCCTGTAATTTTAATTTTAAATACTTAAAGTCATTTTTTATTGTGCCAGTATACAACCTGCCCATCAAGTCTTTGATATATCAAATTCATTAAACAGATGTTTTCCTATTTGTATTGATAATGTATTAAAAGCTGTTTGTGCTTAATAAAAATCATCTTTTTAAAATCTAATATAAATTTGTTTTGGTCTGTGATAAATGGTAGTAACAATCATTACTCCCCCTGTGTATTTATAAAGTCTGTATAATTTTTCATATGAAATACTCTAATACACTGCAGCTATAAGGGAACTGCTCTTGAACTATTATTAGTAGGGGCAAGAGTCCGTGCTATTTTTTTTTCATTCTCTGATAGCAGTACTTGCACAAAAGTAAGTATTTGCTTAAGTCAGTGTTATATTAATAATAATTTTGTTCCTGTGTAAGAGTGGCACACATCTCCTGTGCTTTATTTCAAAGTGTTTTTTCCCCTTTGAATGGAGAATCCTGAATAATGTGAATATCCCTGTTAGTACCTATGAGGTTAAAGCTTTTCATCTAATGAAAAAAAATTAACATGAAGTTCATAACCAACTTAAAACCATGAGATTAGTAATGAAATGAAATTTACTAAGAGCAGGGAATCGGATTGAAACAAAATCAGATGTGTGCTTTGCTTGGTTAACTTCTTAATCTTCAGGATGTAATCCGGATACATTCTATATTAGATTTTCTGGAAGATGGTATGGTATCTGACCATTTTATAATACTATGTGTGAAGCAAACAACTGTAAGTCTAAAGAACTTTATGATGTTATCCCTCTATACTTTACTCACAGTAATGTTTTTTTTTCCTGTATGCATTGTTATTACTCTACAGATTTTCTTGATGGATCTGTCATTCAAATATTATATTTACTTATTTGTCTTAGTTTTTTTACATTTTCTCCAGAGGAAAGTGATAATTCCAATACAGTAATTTCTCTGTAAAAAAACCAGTAATTCCAAATGAATGAGTTACCTGTAAATTCAATGATAAAGGTATTTTTCCTCTTGGGGTATTTTGGCAGAGAAAATCCAATTTTTTTTACATTTGATGCAATGGTATAATATTACATTAATATTAGTTTAAAACCAACTGAAGTTTCACAGACTTTATTTATAATGAGACTTTTTCAATATAGTATTTTCAGATGTGTTTTAGTTGCTCAATTGCACTTGAGAAATTTGCTGTTGCTATGGCTAATATTTGGAGGAGTTAAATTCACTTAGAAAGAACCTAAACATGAAAAGTACAAAAGTAAATTAAATAAAAACACAAAAGTAAATTAATATAGTCACTAATAAACACTGTGTCTCCAGCTCAGTAGCATTTTTCATTTGAATCTGTTTACAGTAAGTAATGGTCCACAGTATAAAATCTCATTAAAATATTAGAGTAAGCAAGTGTTACAAATGCTAAGTTTATTTGGAGGTTTTTAATTTACTTTGGTATTTATTTAGGGGCTCAATAATGTATACCAGCCCAGGGCAGTATCAGAAGCTCCCAACTCATTCCTGTGACAGCTGTGTGCACAACTTGAGTGACCGCTCACCCTATTAACCCTGATGTTAATTTTGGCTCTGTGTGTGCAGTCCAATCTTGACGCTGCTCTTATCTGTCGTTCAACATTCCTAGGGGCCACTGGATTCTGAGTTTCACCCTCTTGTCTTCAATGAAGTTTCCAAAACAGCCTCTTGTTATGCCCTCTCGCGCTCCCTCTCTCGCGCTCCCTCTCTCGCGCTCCCTCTCTCGCGCTCCCTCTCTCGCGCTCCCTCTCTCGCGCTCCCTCTCTCGCGCTCCCTCTCTCGCGCTCCCTCTCTCGCGCTCCCTCTCTCGCGCTCCCTCTCTCGCGCTCCCTCTCTCGCGCTCCCTCTCTCGCGCTCCCTCTCTCGCGCTCCCTCTACCACTGCTCCGTTCCCCTTCTGGAATTCCTTGCCTTTAGGGAAATCAAATGCCTGGTACAGTGCTGTTTATCATCACTTTCCAATTTGCCCATTTTTTATGTATCAGGAATGATGGCAAGTAGTTTTCTAGGTCATGTTGCATGACTCTGCCACACATTTCTAAACCCTTCCTATGAGCTCTGGGACTTCCTATCGTACTGAAAGAATGGAATAAACATCATGTGCTAAGAATACTGTTGAATGTAACTAATTTAGAGAGAGATTTTTGTGCTGGTCTTTACTCTTAGTCAGTCTGTCATCTATGGTTGTACTTGCTATTGAATCCTCAGAAATGTACAACCCTTAATAGCAAAAAAAGTGAGATATATCGAGACATGCTAAAAAGCCAAAAAACCCTGTGCTCAAGCAATCTGTTGGTACTTGTTTGTGCACGCACTACTGTGAACAGTAGCTATACTGTGAACCGTGTCTCTATCTGTGGCTATTGCTCTGCACTTTTTGGTTGCAAAAATGATTCAAACAAGGGAGTTCTAAAAGATGCATATGTTTGGGGTTTTTTTTAAAACAGAAATCACAGGATACAGTGCTGCTACATGTGAGAGAGGGAGATACCAACAGTATAGGTAAGGATTGACTGTAAATATTGTAGTTGTTATACTCCTAGGTACATTATAACTGGTGACTCGAAAGTGATGAAATCAGTTCTGTTCATGGTAATGAAATGAATACCAAGAATTTCCAAGTTCCTGTTAGCCAAGTTTGGAGGTATTTGAAATGTTTCAAAATATAAGTATTTTGTTACTCTTCCTGGTAATGTAATTCTGAGTATGCTTTTTGTGACAGTGAATTGGGAAGGTGATCACCTTGGTAGGTTCCATCCTTCTTTGCTAGGGCATCAGTTACATAGCCTGGTAATCACAGAAAATGCTTATACCCACAAACTCTTTTAATGGTGATCGGTGTGTGGGCATTTGTATTAGTTTTGATAGGAATGTTTGATTCTGTTTACTGCTTAACTTCATATTGTGTTGAGTAGGATTAATTAATTTTCTTGGGGAAAAACCCCCCAGTTTTGGACCATGGAGACTTGTATAGCTTTGTGTGACTGACTGATTTAGTGTTCAAATAAAGTTACTCTGGAGGTACAGCAGTGGGTGGAGAAAGGCTGTGTGCACAGTGGGATTGTATAGCACTTCTTATTCCGTCATGCTGGCCTAAGAGTGTCAGTGCCAGCTGACAAAAAGATGGGGGAAGATTTTTTTTTTTTTCCATCCCAGTTAAAAAGTGTCAGTAGGTCATGATCAAGGCAAGGTTGTTGTGGGCTTTCAGCAGCAGTAATGACATATAATGGTGTAACAATAACCTCTAGTTTCCTGAATTCTTTCTACAGGATAATTTTAATCTATATAAGGAGATTATTAGGAAGGAGGAAGAAAGGAAGCCCAAAAGGTACAGATGAAATTGTGTAATAGCACATTATATAAGCGCTAAAGCTAAAATGCTGAGAAAGACTTGGTAACTCCTAACTTCCAAAATAAATCATTCATGTCTCTCCAGATTCTTGTACCAGTAAAAAGGGAGTTAGGACTGTAGAAATGCATAGTTGTTAGATTTATGTTCTAGTTTAAAGAGAATAGTCAAGGGTTGGTCTAAGCATACAGGATAACATTCCGTGCATATGTAACGTTCCATATGCTATGTAATAGCTGCAAAAGTACTTGAATGTGAACTGCAGAGCCAAAAACTGTTTGAGTATCTGGAATTTTGCAAACCATCAATCCAACAAGGGAATTAATTAATGATGTCTCTGGAGAGATACCTGTTGTGTTTTCTAGGTTTGTGGAAAAGTGAAATAAGATACAAAGGAAAATAATGAAGCAGTTATGCTACATGTGGTTCCAAGGCACAGTCATTTTGCATCTTTGAAGTAGATTGAGTCTTCTCTAGTGTACCATTTCCACAATTCTATAATATGTAACAGGGCAGGCAATTCCAGAGTTACTTCTGTGAAATCAAATGTTATAAAAATGCACTGGGATAGAATTTTATAATTATTGATTCCCACAACTGTCCCACTTTTGTTTCCTCCACTGAAAGAGTGGAGGAAACCATTATAGTACTTAGCCTGTCAAGACTGCATCTTAATCGAAAAATCTATTAAAAATTTCCTGATTGAATGCCTTTTGCAAGGATATGGAGTCAAGGAGTGCTTCAAGATATTTTTCATCTGATGCTCAATGGAGGTAGTTTTGTTGTAGAGATTTTACTGTGTGGAAATACAGGTAAGACTAAATAACCACACCAAAAGGAGATTGGTTTCCCACTTCTAGTGGGTCCTTTTATACAGATCTCCCAAACACATGGTAGCATAGGACCATTTTTCTGAGACTCCAAGAATAACTTGGAACATGAAGGTGAATCATCAAAGAAGCTTGTGAGAATACCTCTGATTCTGTAAAATAAATAAAATATATATATATAAAAATAAAATATATTCATCAAAATAGATGTTTGTGTGACTGTAAAAGTGTAGTTATGCTGATACAAGAATGTATAGAGACAGGATATATTAAGAAGTATTTAGTATATGTAAACCATTGAAGATACACTAAGCTCAAAATATCAATGAAAACTTAGGGTAACAGGTTTCTCTTTTCCTCTCAGTTGAATGGTATACATAGGTATCTATTACAGCAAAAATTATGGGAGTGTAATAGAGACCAGAGGAAGGCTGAGTCAGGTTTTAAATTCCCCTTTAGAACAGAGAGGTGAAGAAAAAAATGATTTCTTAAAATTTCATATGTACTAAGAAATACATTGGAAAACATTAAAAAGAAAAGTAAAAATCCCTTTTTTTTTTTCTTTAAATTTAAGCTCATTTGGAAAAGTTCAGGTAACTTTCTAGGTGCTAGTGATATTTACAGCTTATAGACCAGAGAGCAAAGGGAGAGATTAACGTTTCCAACTTCTGAAGCACAAAGTAAAGCAAACTTGAATCAGTATAATTTTTGAATACTTTGAGAGAAGGTTGTTAAGTGGAAACAATTGGTTGTGTTAGCAAGAGTTCTGCAGATAATTTACTTTACTAATGAATAGACAACATTCTTTTTATTGTAGATAAACCCCAGGTTTTAAAATAATGACAGCATCAAAGTACCAAATGTGTTGTGACTACTGACTGCTACAGGAGTGATCATCTATTTGTGCACAGGTAACTAACACAAAATATGCTTAAAAGTGCGCTTAAAAGTGCACTTAAATGCTTAATTTAAAATTGTTACACTTTAAAAAAAAAAAATTAGGCAATTTAAAATATATATTTTTACATATTAGGAAGCCTTTTAGCTCTTCCACTAATGTGTAGCTGCTGATTGCTATCAGACACCATTGATGCTAGCTCCCATTGGGAAACCTCTTAATGCACATTGGATTTGTATGTAAAGTGGAGGAATACTAGTAAGTTATGTCAAATATCCTATTGATTTACTAAGCTCATATATCTGTGCTTAAAATGTCAGAGTGGGCCCAGTGTAACTATCCCTAGTTTCTAATACTCAGTACGTAATACTCCCTCTTTGGGAAGGCTGATTTAGCCACACATTGTGTCTAACTTCTATAGCAAAACATTGCACTGGCTGTACATGGCCAAAATGACCTCTAACTGCTTTGCACAGCCTTCTAAAACGTGGTTTGCACTTATTACCCTATAAATACGCTTAGCTCTTCTGAGTTATATATCCTAGTCTTGTCTGCTCTGCTACAATACTGTCATTATCAGGGGTCAAAATGTGTGTTAAGTAGATTAGAAAACAGCAAAAACAAGGTTTCATGATGGCTGTGGGTCTTAGAGCACACATGGCAAGGTGCTTGGGCAGTTCTGTGTAGATGTGCATTGTGTGTGGAATAAGGCTGTGATAGCTCGTGGCAGAACAGCCCTGAGACTTCTGTAAAATCCTGAGAATCACTGGCTCTATGTGAATGGATATAAATGCTTATACCTTACTCCTTAAAAAACTGTATTGACCCCTTCCCTAGATTTTATAGCAAATGTTAATTCTATTAATCTATAAATTATGAAAATAAAGTGGGAGGGGGGAATCTTGTCTTAGCTGTAAGAACAGACTCTTGGAGGAACTAGTGGAAGACCTGTTAGTTGAGAAGCTCTATATCAGAACAAAACATGAAAAAATACCTCTGATATGCCTGATTTTAATTTGGTAATGTTGCCCATTTTGGCAGAAGTGGTCAATGTGTTAATTTCAGAGGTGTAATTTTTAGATACATGTTCTGCTTGGTTCGCAGTGTATGTATTGCCATCTCAGTTTTGGGATTTCTGCTTCCCATGGTCATTTTCCCACCAAGACTGGCAGATGCTGGGTAAGTGACAGCACATTCCCACTGTCAATGCTGAATTTCCAGGCATGCCTGGATTGCTTGTGATACCTGTGCCTCACAGGATCAGAGGCTGCAGAGTTCCAGTGGGCTGTTGAGCTCCAGATGTTTCTCTAAAGTACTATGCCAGAATTTGTGTTTTATTTAAGTCTTGGGTAAGTGATGTGTCTTTTGAACATTCCATCCTCTTCTTAAGGTTTTTACTACTAGGAAACCAAGTAGCTTTCACAGAGTCTCAGCTATCTCCACAGACAAGTAGACAGCATAGTTACTTGATATTTAATATGATTGTGTGATGTGAGCCTGACTTTTAGGGACTTGGGAACAAGCCATATTCTAAACTTGCCATAAGTGCAGACTGTTCTCTTTCTGAGCTCTTGTATGTAGCTCTGCATGCCTCTATAGGATGGCAGATAACTGCAAGCTGGGCTCAGTTGTGTGAAGATTGTACAATGTATTCAACACGTTTGACTGCTACTCCACGTATCTGTGGTGATGACGTGAACATGATGTCCAGTGTCTGCTTTATATCACTCACTGCCTCTCAGAACATGACCTTCCTCCTCTCCAAGGCTTATGTATCAAAAGAAACATAGTATTATGGTTAGATGTACACAGGGGTTATATTAATGGTTTGCTTGAAACAGCATCAAAATGCTGCAGCAAGCCACATGTTCAATGAGCCTTGTTAGCTTTTTATTTCCACTCATTGCATGTGGCCAATTTGTCAGGTAGCTGCCATTTGCAGGCATCATTTCATGGTGCATTGCCTCTGCAGAACCAGTTGTACATGAAGAAGCCAAGGCATTGCTCCTGCAGGTGGCAGAAATGTGAACTGAGTTCTTTTCACTATTCACTGTTAGCTGTTACCTCTTCTCTAGGTATTGCTTTGTCTTCTGGATTTTATTAGAGCTATATCCGCGTGTCTACCAGTAAACTCTCTTCCTCATTAGCAATTTCATCAAAGACTTTGGAAGTGATCCAACAGATATTTTAAAGAGTTTTTTCATTGTTTCCTAAGCAGAGTTTACTTCTGGGATGAAATGATTGCTACTGCCAGTGTGTGTTGGGAGGGGATGACAGCTGCATTCCCTGCTTCACAGTGTTGCTAGAAAGGATGCTTCATGAATACTTAGGAGTGGGTGAGATGTTAATAGTCATGGAAATCATGCACGCACCTGGAGAATATAAAAAGCACACCTGAAATAATTTTCATCTTAGAACATTGAGGTGATGAAAAGCAGTAGTAAGCAAAAAAAGAAAGGATGGAAAATCATTTGGTGAATTGTAAGAGTTTCATTTACAATGAAAATATTTATAAAAATCATATGGTGTCAATAGGTGGGCTGTAAGGATGTTTTGGAAGATCAAGCTTGTCCTATGAAGGCAGCTAATCAAATACCCTGCAAAAAGAAATATTCACACAGTCAGAATGAGTAAGTTAAAGAAAGGATTTTAATTACAGGATATTTGCTAAATATCAGATCAAATGGACAAAAAAAATATGCAGCCTATGAAGTACTCTTGCATGGTATTTTTATCTCTGGAACACTGAAAGCGTAGTTACTGCAGATCCTGCTGTGTTGACAAAGAGTGACTTAAGGTACATGATCTTTCTCTGCTTCCGAAAAGACTTCCATGTAATGAAAGGAAGACAGAGGACTCCTCAAAAGCTTCTGTTAATTTAGGCCAAGTTCTGTGATTCCTCATTGAAATGTGGATTTTAATCTTTTAACCCTCTCTTGGAATTGCTTATGTTGGATCCAAGCTCTGTAAGTTAAAAGAAATGAAAGTAGTGAAATAGTTTAAAAAATAAATTTTCTCTTGAATTAGCTGATGAAATAAAAAGCCCACAGTAATTGTATATCTGTAAAAAAAAAATCAAAATTTATTATTCCATCTTGCAACTTAAGAGAACTATTTAAGATTTTTTTTTTTAATTGGAAGAAGAGTAGTGTAAAACATACTACATGATTTTTAAAGAACCTGTGCAAAAATAGACTAATATGAAACAGTAAAGATTTGCAAATACATTAGCATTGTTATTATTTTAAATTTACTTGATATACATCTCTTTTTTACCCTAGGGCCTCCAACATGCCTAAAGACTAACACTGATTTATTGACATTTGCAGATTAGAGGAGAACAGACTGGAGCAAAATCTCCTGCACAGCAGTGACACCATGATATCTCCTGTAAACCTGCTGTAAAAATGTTAGTCTCTTTTTAATATGACCAGTCAGAACCATAATCTTGAAGTTATTTTGCATTATGAGAGTTTTACCTCAGTATTCTGTCAAGGTTATTGTTGTCAGTGAGGATACAGTACTGCTCTCGGGCTATAACATCAGGCAAGTGATGTCTGAGAATGTATCCCGCAGGACTCTCTCTCCTACATTCTAATATTGAAGTTGTGTTAGGTTAAAAACCAAGCAATAACCTCTGTGCAATTTTAAAAATGCAAGACGTTTATAGTTGTACTTGATTTGGTATTCTTCTGCTTCTAATCCTATTATATAGAGAGGGTCCCCAAGTGCAGTTTTGGTTTTGACAGTAAACTTCAACTATAGTGCTTGCCTGCCTTTTGTCTTGACACTGTGAGATCAAAAGAGATAATACCAGAAAATCTTGTACTCACTGTATCACTAAACTTTAATTTTTCTTGTTTTCTCAAGCAAAGGTGGTGATAATTGTCCTGGGCAAACCTATTTTCAAGTGTGAAATTTAAGGCAATTAAGTGATGGGGATCCTTAATGAAAGCAGCTGACTGCAGAGTTCACTGGAAGACTGATACTTCAGAGAGTAGTTTGAGGAACCACAAGCCCTTTCAGCTTACGCCTTACACAGGCATATCAATCCCTTCAGGACCTCGGGCTGTGACAAAAATCTTTCTGTAGCAGCTCCCTGTTCAACAGCACTTGCCCAGGTCTTATACTTCGTGGGATACCCAGTTCTGGTGCCCAAGGGAGCCAAATGTGGAGAACACCAAGTTGACAGTTCTCTATTTCTTATGGTCCTAGTCAAGATACTGTTTGGTACTCTTACAGAAAAAAAAGGTATGAGAACACCTTGAATTCTTGCATATTTTTGTGTGGAGAAGGAGCAATTCCTGGAACTGTAGAGGTCCAGCTGTGAGAACACTCTGGAGAAAGGCCCATTATTAGACTGGAACAGCACTGCCATTCCCTAGTAGTGTTTCAAGCAAAAGCCGAAGGCTGCACGATAAAAATGAGAGCATTTAATCTCTCCTTTGTTCTGTCACTTCTTCCTGAAGAAAACCTCTGCAGGCTCTCATCCCTACCCTGCCCACCCTAGTAGCATAGAGCAGTGGCAACTTTTTGGTCATCAAGAGCTACAGAGCCTGTGGCAAAGCCTCAGAAGGGAGGAAAAAACCCTACTCTTCAGATTCTAGAAAAAGAAATCAAACCCATCAGATATGACACAGGAAAGGTGATGCTGTCTTAAGGATCATTTTATATCTCAGCAGCCTGCACTCCATTTCCTAAGCTGAGGGCTTCTTTGTATGGTAGACCACAAGAAAAGCCACTTGAGAACTAGAAAAAAACACTTTGCAGTTATATTTCCTCAAAGCTTCCCAGTAGGATAAGTGTATATTCATTCCTGATGATCTCTCTGCAGGATTAAGTCTACTGTTCCCCTTTATGATGTCTTGTAGTACACATTGTCATGCAGAGAGCTCACTCATCATGATGTCACTTGGAAGCAGTATGAAGAACACTGGTCTGTATAAATTCTTGCTACCAAGTTTCTGTCCCTTGAAGCACTTCTATTGCACTGAACCACCTGCTACTGCAGACAGCAGCATTCAGAACAAGGAACAAATCACCTATTGCTGGTGACTGTACAGTAGCAGTTTTTGCTCTGGATGTCAAACAATGGTTCTGAAGCATGTAAATCCATCTTCACTGTGCTTCAGTGCTGAAAGAGTATTGAGGGAGGAAAAAATAGTTTTGTTTTGAGGTTTTTTGGTTGTGTTTTTTTGTTTTGTTTTTGTTTGGTTTGGTTTTTAATTGTAGGCAATGCTTCCTAGATTTATGTGGGACTCGAATTCTGAAGTGTTATATGCTGTCCTTTGTCAAAAGTTAGTTAAACAGTAAGCAGCAAGGGAGTATCCTCATACCCTGAAGTCACACTCCTGCAATACTGGGTGTTGGAGGGAGCGCACATTTGTTCCAGGCAAGTGAGCTGGGGTGGGTGGGGCTGGAGTTCCAACACTTCTTGTTTTTAGCTTTTCCTGTGTGCACCACACAATTCAGTTTTTACTTGAAAGGGAGAGGCAGGACCTGGTACATTCTCACTGTTTGAGGTACCATGATCTAGAAGAGGGACATGTGTGATCAGAACATGCAGAGGAATGCTCAGCAGTGTGAACCTTGCAGTAGCAGTTATAAATAGAAGTGCTTTGTTTTATTTTAAAAAGATAACTCCATCTTGAATAACTGCTGATAAATAACCTTTTTAAAAAGGATTGTAAAACTTCCTGGTTCTCTAACATTTAAAATTAACTCCTGTGCTGAATTTTTCTTTTCTGGATAAACCCTCCCAAATATCAGAGGTCTAAAGTAATTTGCAGGTAAAAGTATGGCTGTGTAACAGTTTTTACTAATTCTAATTTTAGCTTTCTGAAATTTGTCCATTTAAATCAACTTTTCCAAACAATAGCACCAATATGGCTTTTATGTTTTAGTGTGGTTAGCATGATTGTATCCATTTAATTAGTCCCCTATTAACAGATGACTCATACTGATATGTTTGCATCATTGCTGGCTGACTGCTTTTTATGAGACTAAACAGGGACTTTTCACTTTTAAAAAGTGGTCCTAATAACTCAGTTACAGTGCTTCAACTGTCTCTTTGTGATCACACTGTCTGTGTGATTTTTTTTATGTGTTTTTATTTCACAAGTTTAATACATACATCTCTATTTATGTATAAACATTGAAAAAAATTAAAGGGAAATAGTCTTCATACAGCTAAATTGTAAATGTAAGTTAAATACAGAAATCAGTGACATGGGGCAAAAGTGCCACTGTGGTAACCTTATTAGCGGTGTACAGTTTGTAGCTGCCTTGAGACTTAGATGTAGATTACAATCTGTATCTTAATATTCTTTCTTTACAGGGAGAAAGAGTAGCCTGTCTCACATCTATATTTGGTACAGAGTGCATACTCCACTGTGCTAACACACCACATCAGGAAGGAATGTCAAATGCTCCCAAGGAATTTAGCAACAAAAGTCCTGTTGGCTTTCCTTACATGCATGGGCAAGGGAGCATACTAATCTCTTGTAATAAACTGTTCTCTTGTTGCTGCTGCTGGAGGCTGAAAAACGGACTAATGAACTCTCTAATGTCTCTTCGCCCTCCTGACAGAGTTGAATACATTGGGCCACTGTCTTCTCTGTTGACGAGCTGACTGATGTGTGTGCCACCTGAGAGCTTTTAAAACAACTTCACTTTTGCATTCAGCAGAATAGAGCTCCATAGGCATTTGTTTTGGACAATACCCAGTGAGACAGAAATGTTGAGCTTTGCCGGGGGTGATGATGGGGTAAGTCTGTTCTCCAGCTGATTCTGAGAAAACCAAAGTGGAGAGCCTCCATAAACTGAAGAGGATATGCTGGTGTCTTCACTTGGGATCTGAGGGAGAATGAGATGTAATCACTTTGCACTTTATACCTGGGTACTGTTTTCTATTTTGTAAAATTTCTTCACCCTATTCAGCAGTTCAACTCTTCACCATTTATATTTTGCCATATTTTGTATATTTTACGTTTGTATAGTTATCAAGTCACTTCTAATTCTTTTCAGTAGCTGTCACTTTAAGAAAAAGTGTAAATCCCTCTCTATTTTATATGTAAGCCAGGTGAAGAACAGGAAGACAATTTTTTAAGCAACAGATACTAGAAAGAATGGTCGTTGTTTATATAGCATTTAGAAGCTGGAGTTCCAAATTTAAAGCTTATATGAGTTTTCTTAAAATTAGAGTTGAGGCTGAAACAATATAACATTTGGCTGGTAAGCCCTAGTTAAATTTGGTGGATCTTTTTCTATCATTCAATAAATAGTAAAGGTTTAGCTACTATTTTGACAAGTGCTAGGTACAAATACCATGCATACTTGGTGGAAATCCTCTAAGGTCCAAAAAGAGGGATATAGGGAAGAGAATACTTTGGGATGAAAGATTAGGACATGAAAAATTAATGACCAGTGGACTGAAATATTTCACTTGTCATTGCTTCCCAGGTCTGTTTACTGTATGCTTTTTTTTTATATGTTGTCCTTGGAAGCAAACAAATAGTAATTTTGCTCTTACCATTGCACTGAATTTGCAATATTAAGCTGTTTGCCAGTTTCTTGATCTCCAATACCCTGCTGATTTTACCGTTAGCAGTGTTGTTTTGTTCTTCTTCCATGGAGACATACTCAATGTGACAGGGATGAACCAGGATAACTTTTTGTATTTTCTCTGCTTTGTGTGATGATGCTTTTTGGGTAGCTCTTTTCATCCTGCTGTTTCTTAGTGTGATATAAAACGTCTTCAGGATTGGTGATGAAGGAGCAAGAGTAGAAGGGTTTTTGTTAGAGAGATACACAAGAAAAACGGGAGGATACAAGCTGCAATTCTTCACTATACTTCTGTGTTTTAGAATGAAACCAGCAAACAATACTCCAGGTAACAAGGAACCTGGTTTGTTTTCACCAATTTTTTTCTAAGGGGAAGCAGGATATCTTTTACCCCTTGAGCACTTTTTCACAGCTGTTTCCTAACCCTTTACTGGGACTCTTGTGCCTTCTCTTTCCATGGTAGCAAGGACAGCACAACCGCCTTTCAGAGCTGGCAGGGTCTTGGGCTACTTTTGCGTCACCTTTTCTTAAGCTCCTGTGCTTTGTGCCTGTGCTGAAGCTATTACCTACCTGAATTTAATCTCATTTACCCTGGCTGGCCCTTTCCCTCTCTCTTGAAGCCAATAACCCCCCACTTTTGGGAGCAGGGATTGCTTCTTCGCTACTTGCTGTACCCGTCCTGCCTCAGCAACGTGGGTAGCAGAGACCCCTTACTGCCATATGGGGAGCCAGTCCTGTCTGGGTGCTCTTCACCCCTTGGTGTCCAGGTTCATGGGAGGTCAGAATTTCCTCAGTTCAGCCAGTCTCCCAGTCTCAGGGCGCTGCTGGAATGTGGAGCAGCTTGTGCTGGTCCTTGCCCTGCCTCTGGGTGTGGGAAGTTGGTTTGTGCCCAGTTTGTCCTGAGTCTCTGGCCCTCACTAAAAAAGGAATGCCTGCAAGGGCTTCAGTTTCCTTCTGTTTTCTGTCAGCCTTCTCTCTAGGGCAGTTAGCTGCAAGAATTGCTTCTTTCTAACTCAGTGTTAAGAAAGAGGCAATGTTGCAACTTAATGTTCCCCACAGGCCATTTATGTACTTTCTGACTTCTGGGAGAAGGTGTCTCTGTTTCCTGTATTTCTACCCTAACTGCTGCTGGTATAGTTCTTATCATTCTTTGTATTTATGGGAATACCTGGTTGGAATTTCAACCTGTTTGTCAGCCTAGAAACTTGTTCAACTAGTGTAGGGTAAAGAGAAGCCTCTTCCAGGAGAAATACCTACCTCATGCACAACCCTCACATTTTATGTGACCTCCATGTCTGCTTTATGAACTTCGGGAAACTTGCAAGACTGCTTGCTTTCATGCCCTCATTCCTGATGATAGCTGAAAATGGTGCCTACTCAAGAAGTAGGATGGTAGGAACCAGTAAAAAGCAGCAAGCACAGACTTAGACTGACATCTTTGTCCCTCGTTCAGGGTGGGGCTCCCATAGTGAAGCAGTGTTTATGTATCTTTTTCCAAACCATATGAAACCCATCCGTTTGATGGATGCTTCCTTCCTCTGTCCTCCTTCCCTTTTCTCCTGTGCACCCTGTTCTCCCGGTTATGAGACAAGGAAGGAAGAGGAGATCTGCTACATTTACAAGGCAGTCAAAGTGAAGGACCTTGTGTCTTTGACGCTTCAGGGAGTGAACTTTGTCTCTCCCAGAGCCATTTTAATAGTGCACCAGCAGCTGCAAAGCTCTTAATAGAAAGCAACTTATGTCTAAGAAAGCCAGGCCCTTTTTCTATGCATCATTATCTAAATTGTGATTATCACACTTCCCATGCTGCATATGAGAAAAACACCTCATGTGTTTCTCATGAGGTGGATAAAGCACATTCCATGTTGACAGTGAATTTTATCTCATTTACCTCTCAAATCCTTTTTACATAGAAACTGGATCTTTTTCTCTGTTTTCCTGGGATTGTTTCCTTTGTTCAGTTTCATTGTTTCCTATGGACATCTGGTGAACTCATTTCTTCTTGTCATTCTTACTCTCCTCTTTCATACAGCAATAGCAAAGGGAAAGTATTTCTCCCTCCTGACACAGATAGCCTGCCTGTTTCTGGCTGCTACAAGGATTGTTGGTTGGTTGTTTCAAACAGAGGAGAAGATGGCAGATAGGTAAGTAAACAAGACTGAGAAAGGCATGCTTGTTAAATTTTGTTTCCCTAGGCACGGCTGAAATGTCTCATCATGCAGCACCAAAATTCTAAGCTTTTTCTCCCATGGTTGTGCTCTAAGATCTGTTTCGATACCTTGATACCTTTCTTCTGCCTGCTACTGTGATGTTTCCCCCTTCCTATCTTGTATGCTTAGCACAAGCCAAATAAATACAATAGCCATGCGTTTGTTATCAGATGTTCTGAATCACTTGGCTCAGTTGCTGCCAAATTTGCTTAGTCAACTTCTTGAGTGTGGCTTATTTCCAGATGTCAGCGCTATGAAAAATGATACCTTATTTAACTTGAGTGAAAAGCAGCTCTTGTGTCTGGCTATCTTAGTGAGATGGTGGATTGGCCCAATTTGTGCCATGAAAAAGTGCTTAGAATGTGCTTCTGAGAGAATGAAGACTCAAGGACATAGTACACAATTGCTTTCTAACTCCTTTTTTAAGAGTAGCAAGAGGTCTGGCTGGTTTTTCCTAATTGGTTTTTCCAATAGCCAAGTTCTGTTTGCCCTCAGTCCTGCCTGCAGAGTGAAAAATTCAAAGTTGCTTGTCTTCTGGAATGTTTTTTTGAAAGCTCAAGTATTTAGCAGGTTTTGTACAATGGATCTGTCTTCCATTCAAACCAAAATAGGGCTCTCTTATGTTTCTGTTTTGAAGTTTTCTTTAGGACTTCTATCTCCCAGTTTTTGTGTTGGGATTACATACCAAACATTTCATTATGCCACAGCTATTGCAGGAATACACACATGAGTCTCAAGAAAATCCATATAGTGTTTCATTGGCAGGGTATCTTGGCCTTTTAGAGGTGTTGCAAAGAGTTTCAGAAAACTATGTGATATTTGTTCCTTTGTTGGCAGCATGAGGGTTCATGCAAAAGGGATTGGTTTTGCTTTGCCAAGCCCATTTTGTTCAGCACAAACCCCATTATGAAGTGCTTCTGTATATCCTGTTTGAAATTTGTGGTTTGAAGTGGTGCTCAGATTAAGATTATAATCTGCCAACCATTGGTGCAGGGCAGAAATGAACAAACAAAAAAATCCCATAACTTGATACATCTGTTGATATTCCCTGAAATAGCCTTAAGTTTCTTCTAGTCCAAAATATTTTAGATTTTGCTTCCAGATCTTAGTTCCGTTGCAGGTGTGCGTGTTCTTGTTTGCAATTAGCAAATCTAGTTTATATAAAAATGTCTCTAAATGTTACATATTTTTAAACAAATCAAACAAGCAGATGCTTAGGGGAGAGTTATGCATGTAGTTTCTTCAGTGGAACTGTGTTTCCAGAGAGACCTGCAAGCCTAAACAACAGTGTCACTTTCTCAGCTGTTCTGTGGAAGGAAACCCAGCAGCTGCTGTCTCACAGTGTGGGTACTTGTGACATGCTCTGGGTTAATGGCAATAGAATTAATATGCCAAATCAATACTGTAATCTAAACATGTCTAATAATTCCCCACACTGAATAAAAACCTTAAGTGGAGTTTCAGCAGCTATTAGAGAAGTCTTCCTTATGCTCACCTAGAACAAAAGGAAGATTGTAGAAACAATTTAGGATTAAATTGAAAAGTGGGTAAATAATCTTACACAGGAATAAAACACTCCTTAAGAATTCAGACAAATTACTTAGTTTCCTTCTCTGGTTGTTATGGTCACTATCCCTTTAAATATTTCTGGATTAAAAATCCCCTGATATGACTTAGCATTTGATTTATATACACTTGCTCATCCTGTTTAAATACTTTGATTCAGGGGAAGAATTATATTGAGCATATATTTCAGTGTCTAGCAAGTGAGAAAATATTTTGCATGTAGAATGTGAAAATGTAGACTGTATAGTTCCATGTTTTGAAACTTCATAACACTGTGTTTGTCTGTATATAATCAACAGTAATTTTTAACCTAGCTGTTTTAATTTGAGAAATTCTTTTTCCTTTTTTTAGCTGGTGTCAGGTGGTGTCCAAGGAAGAAGCCCTTGACACTTCAGAGGGTGACAAAAAAGAACAGACAGCTTAATGCTACCAAACTAGGGGTGTGTCGAATCTCTCTCAAGAATGATAAACTCAATGGAGTTGTCTATTTTTAACCTCCTGTTCTTTCCTTTTGGCAGACTAATCAGTGTTAGCTGAGCTGTTTCACTGAATGAATCCAAGTGACTCTGGTACTTTCTGAAATGAGCAGTGGACCTTGCAAGAGCATTTCAAGTCTGCTTTAGTGTATGAAGTCTCATTGTGAAACACAATGTCAGATGAAGCCAGTTCAGAGCAGAAGCCTTCTACAACAACAGTCAGTTCAGTTGCTGTTCAGGCTGGGGACGCCAGTATTGTCATAGCTGTACTTAAGGTAAGGCAGCAACTGCTGGTATGTCTGTGCTCGTCTTTCTGCTACTTGTTGATTACTACTTCTTTTAAATGTTCTGTGCAAATAAATAGCATAAAATCATAAGGCAAGGCCATTTAATGAGTCAATATCTAATAGAGCTTTCTTGGAAGTTAACACTTATTTCTGTTCACAATTAGTCTTTGTAGCTTTTGGGTTTTTTTTCAAATGGAATGAACAATTTGGCCAAAATATTTAGGCTCTTAGAGGCAAGGAGTTCCTCCTACTCGATTTAAAAGGTAAGAGATAAATGAAGAGTGTCATGAAAATGTGTTAATAAGCGTGATGATTGCTGTTGAGACTCCTTGAGTTATTTTAAACTATACTCAGGTCTATCAACTCCACAAATGAAATATTTGCTGGGAAAAAAATTCTAAACCTCAAAATAAGTGGTTATTTTTGAAAGCTGTGTATTCATATTCCTGTGTGTTTCAGTAGAAACCCTTATGTGCATATAGTTGTGCTTATAAGCACCTAAAGGCCTGTTTTGTGAGCTGGAATGCACGCCTACAGCTTGCACAAAATTTAACATGGGGAGTAGAGCTGGATGCTGGTAATGAATCTCAGCTGGAATTTATTGGCAGTTTGATTTTTCGTTGTTGGAAAACATGCTAGCCTCAGCAACTAGAGTTTGCCTGTAATGCAGAATAAGGTGATAATGAGTTGGGCTGTCAGGTGTGTCAGGTGATTATTCAGGATGGGGCTACCTCAGTTGTGGGAATATGCTTTTTTGTGTCAGTTTTCACCCATCCTGTGAGGTGGTCTGCTGCTGCAGGGGAGTAATTTCATTGCAAGAGGACTCAAGTTTAAGTGAAGTAATTTATTTTTCCCCTCTGTGCTTAGAACCATGCTAGCTTGCAGTGACATCACTGCTTTGAATCTTATCACCATCCTTTTGTTCCTGTTCTAAAGGCTGTTAAGTGTCCCTGCTTCTACTTCTGCAGTCTCTTCATACATATTCAGTATAGAGGTGCTTTAGACCTATGTGGTAGAAATAAGATTTGGGGTTATGGTTTTTGCATCTGCTGTGATATATTTGTACCTGCCGCCCACTCTACCCACCCACCAAGTTTCCTTAACTAAAGGGGAGATGAGTTGGAGAAATGTTTTTGTCTCATTGTGATAATTTTACTCTTCATGGGCAAAACTACAATCATAGCACAGATTGGGTAACACTCAAGTGTGGGATTTTGTTACCTGTTTCAAACAAAGGGAAGTTTATGCTGTGTTCTAGGTGTCTTTGTCATGTGTATAGTCACTGTGAGCTGAGAGTCTGAATAAATAAATGAAAGAAAGCTTGTGTTTTCTGAAGGCTGTAATTGTTTACTTATTACAGTGTGGAAAATGGGTGAAGCTTCAGCTAGCTGAATCAACACCAAATATATTAGAAATTGGAAGCAATCAGGATGAGACTAAAAAACTACTGCAAGATCATGAATTCCTCCTGTCTAAGCTGAAGGTAAGATGTGATGAGATCACAAAAAATTCATCTAGGTATCATAGTTCAGGTACAACAGGTGATGTAGGTGCCTGTGCCTCCTGTTGCAATATTGTGTTTAGGTTAAATTCCTCACAGAAAAAAGTATGTTAAGCTTTTGTCAGTGTAGCAGACCTTCAATGATCCTGCTGGGTGCCTTCCAATTTAGGATATTCTATGATTCTTTGGAAGTTAGGTCTCTGCACTGGAAAAATATGCTTCTGACAGCAGCAGCAAAAATACAGGTTTTTTTCTGCTTTATACATTGTTGTCAAGTCAAGTGAAAAAAATCCCGTAGCCCTCAGTAACTGCTAAATATAATGGAATATGTTTTTTTTTTTAATTCACCAATGTTATGAAAAGTTTTATTATTTTATAACAACTGAAGTTCCTTGTAAGTCTGAAGTAGATATTCCAGGAACATTTTTATTAAATGTTGATGGATATAAGTTGCAGTAGAAGTGCTACTGTAACATCAAAATAGTTCATCTTCAGGTAGGAAGTTTTCAGCTAAGTAACTGTCCTAAAATCAGATTTTGGCATTCTTGAGAGCAGATTATAAGAACAGTGGCATTTGGACACTGAGTTACATGCTTGCATGAAAAAGCTGAATTATTTTATATATGTGTATTTGACAGTGAGAAGAGTACAAAGGCACCTAAAAAGAGATTTTGTTTTCATGTTTTGATGGAGCAGATTAATTTTATATCTGTAGACAAATAAATTCCTCTAAAATCTTTGAAGCTCTGCACAGTAGCTTATACATTTTATTTTTTTTTGAGATTACATAAACTTTAGATCTGAAAGAGGAAACCTGATTTGAATAGGATTGAGTATTTAATTTAATACCAATGACTATATTATCCCTCAATCATTAAAAATCTCCAATGTATGTAAGGTAATTTAATGCAGCATATAGAAAATGTAGCTAATATGGTGCATGGTGTGGATTTTGAATAGCATGAAGAATAGAATTACAAAAGAAACCCCATCAAACACCTCCAAACAACAAAAACACCCACCCAAAACCTAGAGGGGGGTGGTACTGCTCTCTTTATTTATGCAAGTATCTCACCTTTATTGCCACTAGTGCTACATTTGGGCATTCTTGGAACAAGCTGCTGAACCTGTTTGAAAAATTCAGAATTACCTGAGTTCTTAGACACTGATTACAGGAAGAAACTAATTTTTTTTTTCTCCTAATGCTCAAAAATAAATTTTAAAGAGTGGAAAAAGAAAACATAATAATTCCCATATTTGAAAGGAAAACAAATATTCAAATAACATTTTACCATCTAGTCAAATCAGGTCAGCAAATTTATTATGCATAAACAGTTAAAGAATGCTTTTCATCCAAATACATTGGGAACAAATGCTCATTATTTCATGTTTTATACCTGCAGTCCTTGCAAAATCCGTCATCGATTAATGAATGTTCTGTAAGAGGACTAAGGTCAAAATTACTATTTTTTTCTCTATATTACAAGGACTGTGATAATACAAGACTGCAATGTCATTGTGATTCTTCCTGACTGTGCATTTTTCAGCCATGACCCTTTGGGATTTCTAGTAAGCTGTTAACACTTGTCAGTACTTATTTAGTCTTAAATCACTAAATCCACTCATCAAAAGTTTTTCCAAGATTGATTCTCAGCCTTTTGAAGCATTGTTTAGAGTAATTTTTTTCACTTAGCATTTAATAATGAATTCAGCATTAGCTGTGTGAAGATATATAAAGAGGGAGTAATGTTTCAGACTTCAAAATCTACGGCCATAAAGATTTAGTTATTTATGAGAGGATAGAAATGAATTTAAAAATGTGGGCAGTAGAGCTGTTGAAAAGATAGGGCAAAATTACAGGTTTTAGATGGTCTCTGTTGTGGTGATGTCCAGTATATGCAATTCCACTTGATCTTTTACCCTTAGTGAGCAACATAATTTTGTAAATTTCAACAGTAATTAATTATGCAAATACATGACCATTCACCCAACTGCGGTTTTACCCCGTGCAGTTTGTAATTCTTCCATATTGGCTATAAGTTACTATTTTCGTTGACAGTCTTGGTCCCACTGACTCTATCAATGATGGCTTATTGCATCCTATAACAATTATTTTTGCTCTTGATTAGCTCTTGGTATTTGGAATGCATTATAAATAGTCCGAAAAAAAAAAAGGTAAACATGAAGCTCTGGTCTTATGCTCAAGTAAAACTTGTTTCAGTTATATGCCAGCATCGTGATACATTACCTTGGAGTTACATAAGTTTTTAAAACACTTAGATGCAATACTGGTAATACAAATACAGCTTATGGCAAATCACAAATGGCATGTTAGAACAGCATATTAATAAAAATGAAGACTTTGATAAAACGCATTATGAATATCCATAAAAAAATTGTGATTCTAAATAATGCTTATTGCCGTAATAACTTCATTTGTTTTGTGTCAGTCTGTAACTTTTCAAAGTGAGAAGATAAAAGTTACATTATAGTGAGAGGAAAAAAAGTTGGGTTTACTTGCATTTTGTGGGGTTTTTTTTTCCCTATTGTGCTTCCTTAAAAAGCAGAGGGCAGAATCCTTATATTTTTTAATTTTAGAGCTAGAAATTTTTACAAGTAGAAAAAAGTATAACGAAGAATGTCTCCACTTGGATCCCAAGAAAATGGGCAGGGTTTTGTGTATTGTGGAATTTTTCAGTCACTTGAATTTGAAATACAGCAGTGAGGCAGTTTTGGATTGTTTTCCTATTTCTTTTATTATTGTATTTAAAAAAGTGCAAAACAAATCCTGGCAGATACCAAAACTTGATATGCATATACTTAATTTCATTGATTAATTTAATATAATTCAATATTAAACTTTTGTGCAGAACAGGCAAAAATTCTTGAGAGACTAGTGATTTAATTATTAAACTAGTCCTGCTTAAGGGAAGAGTTAGAGTATTAATACTAAATATCTTTGGAATCACTTGTGATGAACTTACCAACTTTTAGAAGATAATTTATGGAATAGTTGACCCTTCTGGCACTATCCCATGTTATTCTGTAAACTCATGCTAGGTTTTGATCACCCTTTTTCTTTTCAGTTTCATTATTCTCATCCCACTATATGTATTGTAAGTTATAATCAAAATATTCAGGCCAAATTCTTTTGTCAGCTTAACATGTTGAAGATTCCCGGGTGTAAGTAAGGTCAGAATTTGGCACGGTAACCAGTGATCAGTTTATATACTTCTGATGCTAGAGGAAAGGGAATGCAATCCAGCTCAGTATTTCAGGGAATTGTCTTTGACTAAGCAATGTTAATAGGCCTTAAAAAAGCCTAAGCTACCAGTTTGACACTGAGTAAGGCAGATGGTGCTTTAAAGGGTAATTGAAATAGACTTGCTGAAAAAAACCCAGTAATTTCTGGACAATTTTAAAATTTCTTTCAATGGTCAGAATTATTGCCATAAAAAAAAATTGTGTGTACTTCAGAGCATTAGGGAAAAACATATCCGAAATAGTGTCCTTTAATAGAATGTATTCTATCACATTCATTACTGATTTAAATTTGTTCCATTAAATTTGGAAATTAGCAACACCCTACTATTTTAATAAAAAGCAAAATACAACTTTAGAAAAGGGACCCATTTCAAATGTTTATGGATTAGGAAACAGATGTGTTATTGTTAATAGAGTTGAAAGAATAAATGTTGAACAGGAAAGAGTAAAACAGACTAAACAGAGAACATGTGCACAGTGTTTACAACATCTAGTTAAAATTCCCCTCAGTAATCTCAGCTAATATGTTGTGATTCTAAACTAATATATTCTGTTTCTGTTCTGCTAAATTAGATCATATCAGCAGTAACAATTTTGTTGAAAACATCAACTTCTGTGATTTTGTGCAAGTCTCTTTCCCAACATCTGCCTTATCCTTCTGTAGGTGACTTTCAGCAGGTTTATATGTTCTGGAAATGCAAATATATGTGTATGTACATTTTGATGTCTCCTTTTTCATGATTTAAAAGAAAAAAAAAAAAGTGAGAACAATCAAGACCAGGAAACTTGAGACAAAACTCCCAGGAGGTAAAACTATGTAGACTGCGTTGTGCATACACATTTCTCTGCCTTTCTTCTCCAAAATTCAGTTGTTTCCAAGAGAAACCCTACCTGGAGATGATGGTGTCTGAATCTTCCAGTGCTAAAACTCACTGGATCATTTGAAGAGAAAAGACTGTGTGTGTGTGTGCGCGCGCGCGTGCATGGCCGTGACAGTGTCAAAATCCTCACTAAGGCATTCTTGGTTTGCTTCCAAAGTTCTGCTTTCTATCATGAAAGAGGTTGTGATAGAACCATTACAAAACAGCAGTAAATCTAGCCCATAAACTCAAGTTTAAAGCCATCAATGTTATTAAATTGGCTTATGAACCAGAAGATTGCTCCTAATTACTTTATTTACTTCAATTCACAGAATATAAACTGCAAAATAGTAATTTATATGCTAATAGTCAAGAAAAACAAATTAGAAAATAGCATTCTTGAAAAAGCACTAATATAATATGCTTATTTTTTGCATTGATATCTTTTAAATAAGCTTTTCAATTATTTCAAGTAAAAATATTTTCATAATGCTTATTTTTCAGTAAATTTGTTATGGAAGAAATTATTTGTTAATATCTTCTGAATTATTGGCAATTAATTGTTGAGTTGCCCAACAGTACAATTAGCAGCAAAGTTCAGCTACATTTTTGTCACAAAGTAGAGCTGATTTTTGCCAGAGATTTGAACAAAAAAAGAAAAGGTAAACTTCAATAAATATTTCTTTCAATGTTAGTTCAACTCAGTCATGAATTTCAGTATTTACATAAACAAAATTCCTGCCAAAATAGTATTTGTCTCAAAGTAGCTTCATGACTATTTTCTGAACCTCAAGTTAATAACCTCATCTAACAGAGGTATACATAGCAGTAGCTGGAGTCTAGCCTTTTTTTGAGGTTGAAAAAGAACCAAGGCTTTGTTAGCTCTGAAGACATTGTGGATATTTTAGGAAAATCCAGTATTATTTAGACAACATAATTTTTGTAACTTTGTGGTTATAAATATTATTGAGAGATAATGATGTAAACCAATACAAGAAATACCAAGAAAGAGTTGAAATAACTGTGTTAAAGATTGCAGTGAAGGAACCATTTTCATTTAAAATTTTCACGAGCTCGGCTCATTTACTTACCATTGTCATTGTTTTGATGAAACTGGCTTTTAAATTTTGCTAATTGTACAGCTATATAATCTCTGTGGTTCAAAAATTATTGTAAGTCAATGCTGCTCTTTATTTCTGGTAATAATGATTCTGACTGCTAGATGTAAGACTAGAAGAACATCTGCAGCAACACTTAGTCGCATGGTCAGCTAGAAAAGTATTCTTGAATAAAAGTTGCCTGGATACTTTGGGTTAGGTTACCAGGGACACTTGTTTTTCCTGACCTGATTCTTGTCTCATTGGGGTATAATGAAGATGTAAAACTGTTGCTGTCAATAGTTACATCAGAGTGACAGTATCTATTCCATGCAAATGACCTCATTTCAAGTCAAAGCACCATTTTAAATAGATGTTTATTAGGTTTCTACTTAAATACAGAACAGGTAGCATTTTGGGGATTTGAGCTTTTCTTCTCATGTTATGAGGCAATCGGGGTGGGGATTCAACCAAATAAAAAGAACAGGTTTTACAGAAGATTTAGGAAATAGTTCCAATTCCTGGTATTCAGAAAAATTGGAGTGTCTTTTCCCCTGGAACACTGATAATTGATCAGATACTTTTTGATTAGTTTGTCACCAAAGAGTAAGCATGCATTCAGGTTGCTAATAATGAATTTTCTATATTTTGTAAAAAAAAGATGAGTTTGTTGGAGCTGCTCTTGTGCCTGTTTAGTTTTACCACTGTTTGTTTTTATAGCTGTCTGTAAATTACAGTTAAAATTATTTTATTCTATTTTTTTAAAGAAATAATAACATTTCCATAGCTGGTGTATAGAGTTCTCATAGTACTGCTCTCAGAGAGAACTGATAAACGTTTTCATGAGGGTGGGTAAGAATACAGAAGGAATGCTAATCAATTTTTCTGACACACTAAAGGTTTTTAACATAAGCTGGAAATGGCCCATCAGTTATCTTTCTCATGGCAGGATTAGTAAAGGGAATGAAACAGAAGAATTGTTTTCTTGACAATAGGACGTTATTATTTGGTTGCCAGATTGAGCAGTGCAGCAAGCTGAAATTGAAATACAATCAAACGAATATTGAAATACAATAAATTGTTGGGTGGTTTTTTTGGAGAATGTGTGCATGTGTTCACGTCACTCTTGACTGGATTGTATTGTACTCATCAGAGACTTCTGAGTAAATTACCTTACAAACTTCTAAAGCTTGTAATGTCCAGTAATGTAATATGATGGCATATGAAAGAAGATTCACAATATCTGCATTGCTACCACTTCCAGGAAGATAGGTCTGTGTTTACACAGACATAAACTCATTGGAATCTAAATATTAGAAATAAAATGCTAAATTCTCTTAATTCTTGTTTTTAAATGAATTTTATAAAAATATTGCCTCTTAATTGCAGATGAAATTCATCTTATTATTCAGCTTATTATGAAAAATGCAGGAGTAATTTAGACTCCTATCACTAGGAAAAATATCCTGACACCAGTATCAGCACAGTGTTATTTACAGGTTTATTATGTTTTGTCTTTTTTTTTGTTTTTCTTCTCAGGCTTTGGAAGACCAGGTATGGGACCTGCTGCATGAAGCAGACAAGGCTGCAGAAGAGAACAAAGAAAAGAGTCAGGTTTATGATGCTATGGCAGAGACCCTTGGGGATGCATGGGATGCCCTCATCATTATGTTAGAGAAGCGACAGGCACTTCTGGAACTTACTACAGTGTTCTTTGACAATGCTCTAGAGGTTTGTATTTAAATCAAGTGACTGTTTATTTGAAGCCTCTGCCCACTGTAATTTTACTCTGTTATGTATTACTCATTGCATTCCTAAAGTTGAAGCAATGAAGAAAAAAATTTTCAGATACATTCTTCTCTTTCCACCTTCTAAATAGTACAAGATGAAGCTGAACAAAAAAACCATGTAGACTTTAAGAAATATCTTAGTCATGATGTCTCCAAAACATGTACTTAAAAAAAAAATGCCAGTGAAAAGTAGAACTGGACCAAAACAAAAAATAAATAATTCAGTGGCTATAGACATTTTACAGATTATCTTTCGTTCCATATGATTGAAGTTATTTGGTGTTGAAAGAACTAAATTCTCAGGTCCCTTCACTAATGCTCACTGAAATTTGGCCACTGAAGGTTTTACACCGAAATATCTGTACACCTACTGTAATTATGTAAAGTAAACATTAGTCTAACATGCCAGTCCTTTACCTGAGGCTTTAATGTACAGATGGGCACAGAAGAAAATCTGTGTGACCCCTGTTTAGCCACTGCTCTGTATCTCTTGTCCTGATTCACTGATACACACAGTTAGCTAAAGCAGAGAGGGATTCCATGCCCTGCAGGTGTGTGCTCACTCTGTGTAACCTCAGACTGAATTGTCGTCACATCCTATAGCTTTGAAGAGAATGAATAATTCTGCCTGATAACTACTAATTCTCTCTGTAATTACAGGTTATGTCAACTAAAATTTGGGTTCCTTCTATCAATCACTACCTCAAAAAAAAACCAAACCAGAAGGTGCATAGAGGCCACAAAGCACCTGTATGTAGCAGTCACTAATAATGCTGTTGTCCAAGAATTTACAAATTTTCAAGAACTGTCCCAATAATACAGAGATTGATGGAGTTACGCAAAAGAGAACTGTATTATGCTTCTTCCTACCCTTTGTTTTCTTTATGCAGTTTGCTGTTAAAATTGACCAAGTTGAAGATTTCCTGAAAAACGCTCAAGAGTTTGACAATATTGACTCTTTGAGAGAGCTTCTTCTGCAACAAGAGCATCATACAAAAGGTACAAACAGTATTCCACTCCTGATAGCATGTGGTTATACACTGACTCCTTGAAGGGTGATTTTACTCTTTCTGTGTACATTTAAAAAAAACTTATAAATTAAATCTTAGAAAAAATACAAAAAATTCTATTTGGAAAAATATAATGGTGAAATAGCTCTTTAGCAGTCTTCCTGCAAGATATGAAAGTCCTATTTTCAAGCCAGGTCTCTCATGGTTCTGTTTGTTGCTGCAGAAGAGCCAGTGGTAAGCTTGTATTCTGATTTCAAGGCAGTCCAGATCAGGCAAGCTGCTAAGAAACCAAACTGATTTTTAATGCTGATTTCCAACAAGTTCTAAAACCATCCCTCTGTTCCATGAGAGAGTTTGTCCGAGTCATCGTAGCTATCAATGAATTAGCATTTTTCTATGGAAAAATTTCCACTAGAAAATTTCTAATTGGTTCTAGTAAAAAGCCTCTGCAAAGTCCTACAGTTTCTTAGGAATGACCAGGGGAGTAATTTGCCCACTGCTTTTCTGTGCCCAAGGAGGGAGGTTGAAGCAGAAGTGTTAAGTGAGGGTGGGAACTATGAGACAGAGGTGGCAAATAGCCAGTTTCAAAATATTTTTGACTACAGTGGTTCCCCACATTTTGCTTCTGCCTTTGAGGAGTGGGGTTGTTTCATTTCACCATTGAACTGCCTGATCTGTTATAAGACATATTGCGGCTACAACTGTAACACTCTTGGACAAAAAAGTGCTTTCTCCCCTTCCACAATTTTCTTGCACATATGGTTGCCCATAAAAATTCTTCCATGCAAATTCTTTTTTTTTATTCAAGATTTCATGTGAAGTACCTTCTGTCATACTGTGGTACTCTGAATTCAAAAAAGGGAAAATAAAGTTTTTCAAACCAATCTCATTGTGTGGCTACTTCACACACCTTTGCAGTTCCATATTGTTCTGCATTTTTTATGTCTTAAGACTCCATCTTTGAAATTTTAATTACACTTTGCTGTATCATTAGTTACAATTGGCAGAATATCAATTATACTTTATTATCCACTAGTGGAACACTAGCTTAAATGTTTTTAGCTACCTTGAACACCAGGTTTTCTTCTCAGGACACTGAATAGAGAATATATAGTGTATATATATATCTATATCTATCAGATAACTCTAATATGGGGTTTGGGTCTTACAAATTGATCTTCATGTGAGCAAAATGCTCACTGTATAGCAATTTTAACCTGAAGTATTTGGCAGTAAATTACTGCTGAAAGAGGGTCTATAACTGTAAGAATCAGATGAAATGGTTTGCCGGAGAAAGACTGCTTTGACAGTGATTGAGGAAAGTGGTTGCAACTGATTGACTTCTTGTTCTGTCTTAATCACATCAAATTTGGAAAACTGATATTGAGCTATTTGATAAGAAACAGTGTTTGTATTGCTTTCTACGATAAGGATGCGAACTACCTACTCCAAAGTAAGGTGGCTGAAAATACAACCCTTACAAAGTGTTGGCTCAACCAGAATGGGATGAGTAGTTTATCACAAATGCTTATCGTTTTGGGGAAAAGAAAAAAAAAACCACCAAGTTTTGAAACAAATGCATTTCAAAAAGGTGAAAAATATGAAATATCCTTATTTATCCATTTCTATGTGTATTCAATTTTGTATGGACTAAAGTGGAACATTTCTGATTAATACCACCTTTCTGGAAAGCAAGGACTAAAATGGACAAGCTCGTTGCAGTTAGCTCATGAAAACTAATGTGTCTTGTTAGCCCGTGGTGACTGGAGAAGTGGAGGCATCACACTCTTTTTCCCTGGGTGTTCTACATGAAATGTGGAGATTTAGGGTGCTTTTCCTTGAATTATGAGTACATGCACTCAGGTGGGAAGATGAATGTTTCGCTGGGTTGCTTCTCGTTGCTTTACTTGCAGCTCCTTGCTAACATTCCTTTCTTTATTCTTTTCTTCATGTCTACCTTGCCATCTATTTTGTTTTGGTTCCCCTTCTTTCTTATTCCATACATAACAATTTCTCTTTCTCATTTGAAACTCTTAGGAATACTGATCATTGTGCATTCAACAGATTTTGTACTATGTGACTTTAAGGACACATGATTAATAGGTCATTAAAGTTACACTGAATTTTAACCCTGAATGTGTCTAGGTAGAGATTATAGAAACAAAGTAAGAGTTCCTGATACTCCTGACTTATTTATAACAGCCTTCAGGCATGAGAACATTTTCTTTCGACTGTTGTGAGAGACACAAAGATCTAAACTTAGCTTGCATCACTAATGAAAAACTACAGAGGCTACTGACCCACATAAAAAGCAGGGTAGGAAATTCCATTTCAGCCTACCTGAGGATTGGGAAACCATCATAAAGAACTCACTTTTGAGAAAGCAAACTTCTGGGTTTTGTCTTGATGACACACAGTACACCATTATATGCGGGTATATATGTTATATGTACCATTATGGATATGTATATGTATACACCATTATACCTTTGTAGGTTTGTATGAGAGCTGTCCTAATTGAAATGCCTGGGTATATATACACCTTCATGTTGTAAGCATTTATGTTCCTGCACTGCATGAAAATATGTTGCAGTCATGTATGAAAGTAGATATTGGGAAAATTCTTGAGTATTGTTTGAAATAGGCCACTAGAATCGCAAAACACAGGGTTTTTTTTCTATGAACTTCTGTTCTTACAGAACTTCTGGAGAAGTCATTTGCACTTTTAAACAAGAGCCAAGAGCTAACTGAATTCATAGAAGAATTCAAATGTGAGGGGCCAAATGCAAATCCAGCGATGATTCAGGGAGCCCACAGCAGCTGCTTGAAAATTGACAATCTCCTTGAAATGCTACAAGACAGGAGACGGCAACTGAACAAATTCCTTAAACATCAGCGCCAAGGACTGGAGCAAGTTCTTCAAATTTGTTTGTGGCACCAACAAGAGAACCAGGTAAGGGAAATGACAGTAAAAAAAACCCACTGAACAACTGTTTCACAGTACAAAAGGAACAGGAGCTTAAATATATTTATTAGGCCAATATCTCTGGGCCACTTCTGTTTGAGTTCCTAATTTTTGAATGTTTGACTTTGTAACAATAGCTTTCTCATAAGGTATGTTAATATAACTGTAACATCTTCTAATGCAGTATTTCTGTTATGTGGATTCCTCCTCTAAGTTATCAAATGTGGTGCTTCAGACTGAACTAGATTCCCTTCAAATTGAATTCCCAGCACAAACAAACCTCTAGCCACATGGGTGATAACAGTAACTGATAACAGCAATTACAACTGCTGCAGGCTGTTTCTGGACTAGTAAATTAAAGAGAAGATAGCACAGTTAGTCAGTTGGTCTGACTGAAAACAGAGAAGCATTTTATTGTTAAAGTCGAAACAAAATCCTTTAGGGTGCTGTTGTGATTGCAGGTTTTCCACACTTGCAACATATTTCACTGTCTGCTTTCTCCTAGCTTAGATCCCATCTTTTACTGAATTTCTCAAATGCAACTCTTTTTTTGTACCTTCCTTTCAAAGCATAGGTACGTTTAATTCTTACTCTTTCTTTTTCCCGCCCTACTGCTCTTTTTCCTTTTCGCTCCTCATTTCCTAGCATTCAGATCAGATAGTTTTCTCTCTTTGTACTTCACATAACCAAAGAAACTTCAGCAATGTAAGACTCTCTCCTCATTTTCCTTGAGAGAAACACCACATACCTTCACCAACTTGACAGAAAAAAAAAAAAAAGTCCTCTTCCCCTTCTTTGGATATTAATTATGCTGAGAAGGAGGAACTTATGCAAATTTTACTGCCAAAGTCTAACAAGAGTAAAGATGAGCTATTTTCCACATTTTGAAAAAACAAATTCAAATAGTTTTTAAGATCATGCTTATCAGAATATACTTGTTTAGTATATATACTAATATACTTGTTTAGTGGGAGTAATTTCTGGAAAGAAAAATGTGCCACTTTGTAATTTTTGATCTGAATTTGAGCTGTATTTGCTCTTTCTTTCTATAATCTTGCATTAGTGTCAGGCGGTTTGAGAGATTTGGCGGAGCCCGGGACAACTGGTGTCAGAAACAATTCTTCTGAAAATACTGGTGGTTATCCTGGTGTACTGTGTGTTGGTGCCCAGGGCCTGGCACCATTTGTATCCTGCAAGCTGCAGGGTGGGGGGTTGAAGGGCAGGTGGCTGCTGTGAGGGGAGCGCAGGGCTGCCTCATGCCCAAACACAGCTGTGTCCAGAGGGCTCTGCCGCTGCCTCACCACAGGGCAGGCACAGCCCCTCAGCCCGGGTGGTGCTGCCACCTCTAACGTGTGTTTAAGAAAGGGTCAAACACTGCACAGATACAGGGAGGAGTGAGCAGAAAGAAGAAAAAACAACACTGTGAGCACCCAGGTCAGTGAAAAATGAGGGGAAGAAGGTGCTCCTGGTGGTGGAGCAGGTGTTCCCCTGCAGTGAAAGTTTTGGCCTACTATGTGGAAGACCATTTTGGAGCAGATATCTACACTTCAAGTCTTGGAGGAATTCCCTCAACAAACTGAGGCCATAGAGAGCCCATGCTAGAGTAGGGTGTCCTGACAGAAGCTGCAGCTCATGGAGAGCTGAACACAGAGGAAAAGTGTGAGGAGGAAGCAGTCACTGAGAAGAATTGAAATGTGCCGGCCATAACCCCCAATTCCCCATCCCCATGTGCCAGAAGAATAGAGCTGGGTAGAAGGAAGGTGTTTTAGTTTTTCTGTTTATTTCTCACTAATTGGCAATAACTTAATTTTCCTCAAGCTGAGTCTGTTTCACCTGTGATGGTAACTGATGAGTGATCTTCCTGTCTCTAGTTCACTCATTTTCCATGCTCATTTTCCATCTGATTTTCTCCCTCTGTTCTGTAAAGGAGGAGAAGTGAGAGGGTGTCTGGCAGCCAGACAAGACCAACCCACAACAACCTCAGCCATGCTGTTGATTTGGAGTTCTCTACCCACCCCCCTCCAGTTATTTGTTGGAAGACTTGCTGCTGCTTCTGAATTGGCAGTGGGAAATGTAGGGAGGCAGTGGAAGACTGCAAATATTGAAATCACCTGGACCATAATCAGTGCAAAATGAGCAGCTTGGCAACCTGAGAAAAACGTCAAAGAGCCTTTTATTTCTGATATGAATTATTCATTGCAAACAGAGCAGATAATTATTGTAAATGAATGATAAAGTCTGATTCTTGAAAAACCGGAGTGATTTTAGATTTCAACCAATCAAAATCAGTCTCTTTCAAATAGCTTTGAAAAATATTAATAGTCTTGTCTCCTTTCCCATCCCTTCACCAAAATCACCTGAAAACAAGGTTCTGTTGGTTTCAGACTTAAAAAGCAGTATTCCCAGTTGTTGCTTAAGAGCTAAGATAGCACAATGAAATCACTAAGAGGTATTAGCTATAGTGGAAGCCAACTGATTAAACTCACTGTAATGGAAAGGAACATTGCCAGATGGTAAAAGGGCGAACACTTTGCTATAATAGGGTTAAAGAATCACTTTTTCCTCTGCCTAACATTACAGAGATACTAGCTTGTTTTGCTAAGATAAGTGATAAAAAACCAGCCCTAATTTATAGAGAAATTTTTATTTGACTTTTCGCACAGTTTTTATTGTCTACTCCATTCATTTGTATTTCAGTGAACACATAGTAAACGTTCTTTGAAAATGTGCTTCCAGGAAAAATGTTTCAATCATTAAGTGCACATCCAGAGGATATGCTCAAGAAATTAAGGCTCAGTAGTAAAATAATTTGTTTATTCTTCTAGCTCTGATGAGCTCCTGAGATAATGTCACCAATTTTTTATTTGTAACTGAAAATATTTCCAACACATTTGAAAGGTTCTTGCATATTTTAGGATTACTTAAATTTATTAAAAATAGCTTCTACATGAGCATATAAAACAAAAAAGTTTCTAGTGTGCTATTAAAATCTGTAGTACCTAGAGTACAAAAATTCTTAGTATGCTGCATATGATTTAAGTATAGTGGTTAATTTCTAGGTTGAAAAGATTGGAGGAAGTCCTCTTGATACCAATAACTCATTTTTACTACTATTTTAAAATGCAAAGCTTCACTCAGAACTTCTTGCCGTGTGTTGTTTACAAAGAAAGTGAGAGGTACCTGCTATGAGTCAAGCAGATAGAAATGCAAGTAATTCTGTGCAATTTAGAAGATATATTTGTATACTGCATATGTTTTCTGAATATACTTGCTGAGGTAAGTTTAGTAAGATAAAATAATTTTTTTAAAGCTACTAAAGATTATTGCACAGTTTTATCTCAATGGCTTTACTGGGTTTTTCAAGCCCAGGATGGAGAGGTTCTATTAGGTCAAAATTACTCAGATCTATAGTCTTTTACTCTATGCAAAGGGATATTTTTAAGTTCCTGTAATTCAAGGGAGAGTGTACAATACCTGTATGGTGTCAAAAAACATGCCTTTATACTAGGTGTGGCTATAAATTGATTTATCTTTTACTATGTTAATTTACAGTCTGGTCATACATGATGAATATGGTTGTCTATTTTCTTACATATATTCCAGTATGTGTTTGTTTTGACATTAATCCTTTCCTTCTGCATTTATTAACATTCAAATAGCATGAATGTAAGCATTTAAATACAAACGCAAATGCTAGGAATGAAAAATGAAAGGAATGAAAAGGAGCGTGGAATTTTTTGGATGAAACTGATGGACAATCTCTTCTGAAATTATTCACTGACTGAGTTGTTTTTGTTATTAAATTAGGTAACATCTTGGTATAAGAAAAACATCAGAGATTACTTTCAGAAGCAAAACTTAGGCTCATCTCTTTTGGAAAATGAAGAGTTACTTCAAGAGCTTGAAGACATGGAAGTCAAAGTGAAAGTAAGAATAACATAATTGGTTGGTGAAGCAACTTTAAAAATAAATAGGAAAACATGACCCTGGGCATTTAACAAGCAATATAGGAGTAGATATTTTGTCGGTGTGCATAACATGCGTATTTCTATGTGTCTAAATTATTTTAGTCATTTTACTTCTTTTAATGCAGGCCCCTATGCTTTTCAGTGTTTTTCTTTCATTTAAAATTGTAAAAACTATTGATAAAAAGAATAATCCTTGATGTTGTTCAGTTGG
The DNA here is from genome assembly GCA_013397135.1 of Pachyramphus minor. NCBI lineage: Eukaryota > Metazoa > Chordata > Aves > Passeriformes > Tyrannidae > Pachyramphus > Pachyramphus minor. Next base: position 634,781 of record VYXB01003352.1, on the reverse strand, counting down.
TTTTTCAATGTAGTGATTAAGTGCCATATCAATATTAAACCATGTGGCAAAAAATAAAGAAAAGCAATTTTATTAATGTTCATAAAGGATAAAACCCCAGCCATTTCTACCATAATTAATTGTCACTGAGCTGAGCACATGATTGGAGGAGGTATTTACCTATTTATTTCTTGTAACTAAAAGAAATTGAAAATGTTATTTTCATTGTTAATGTCAGTTTTACAGGGAATAAATCTGTTACCACCACTTATAAAAGCAAGATGGGATTAAAAAAAAATTTTGATCTATAAAGAAAGGATATTTGTATGATATAAATTGCCTATATTTAGAACCCTTTTTAGGTTCCTCAATTGTGTAGTTGTCAGGTAAGTGCTGTTGCTGGGTCAGGATCATTCCTCACTGTATCATTTTTAAGCAATTGAATTTGGATAACCCAGATGACTGAGCAGGTCTTTTTCATCCAAAAACTATTCCAATAGAAGCAAATGCCTTTTTAAAGCCTATTGGGTTGATAGCAACTAACAGGCTCATGATTGTTCACAGCTATGCTTCCTTGTAAGCTTTGTAGTTAAATGTCACGTGTTTGCCTGTTTGCATAATTAACAGTTAACTGCTTCAGGGCTGTCACAGAATACAATAATATTTCTAATGCCCTCTATGAAGCACGTCAGAAAACACTTTTTTTTTTTTTGTCTAGGGTAGATGAGTATGCAAATACAAATTCTTCTGAATGTACCTTTGACACAAAAAGAACAGATAAACAGTAAATGAGTAAGCTGTGGCAACACGTAAAAAAATGGAGTGGTCCTAAAGTATTGCTGAATTTTAGAACTAGCCAAATAATCATTAATTTTCCCCATGTTCCCTTTTGAAAGTTTATAATTTTAATTCTGTCTGAATTAGAAATTATAGTATAAGTGCAGAAAGAAGAACAATATGCATTTTCATTTTGTATAATGATCCTTTCCATGGTTGAGCATTCAGAAACTGACTTATAGTGATAACATTTACTATTACAGTTTCACCTAACAATTCTTCTCCCATACATTATGTAATAGATAATTTATATCATTTTACTGAATTGCCTTTTTTTTTTTTAAGGTAGTTTTAAAGTATCTAGCATTAAACACTTTTGTTATGTGTCCATGTGAATTATGATTTAGAACATCTTATCTTTATCCTTCTGCTTTTCTTACTAGCAGCATGTTTGAGCAGGAGAAATTAAATTCTGGAAGGGGATGTTACTGAGTGTGTTGGTTTTGCTTATGATGTGCACAGGAGTGGCTAGGTTGAACTGCATACTGCAAATACGGTTGAGAAATCTGTGAGTTATGGGGCTTCATGCTTTAGTTTTTGTGGCACTGAACTGCAGACATTTAGGACAGAATAAAGAAGGAACCTGGCATCTTGTTTGTAAAATTCAGATAAATTTTTGGATTCAAATAAATTCAGATAAATACAACCAAATGTGTATTGCAGCAAGTATTTGTTAGATAGCAGAGATTAGTATTAAATGTCATCACTGCACAAAGTAGTGTGTTATCTGTATGATTAGAATACACTGAAACATGGAACAACCTAGAAAGAAACTTGCCATCTTACAGGGAATGATTTCACTATATTTTTCTTATAATTAATAGGAATGCCTGTTACAATTATAATTTATATATTGTTATACACTGAAATAACTCAGAACCTCTTATTTTCTGTATATCTTCTAAGCTAATTATGGACAGTTTCCTTTCCAGTTGCATTAACATGTACATTTTATATACATATGTACATGTATATACATGTATATTCTTTTTTATTAATATATAAATAGCACAAAATAACAAATGAGGATACACATATTCAGCTGCACTGTCTTTACCTTTTTTTGTGGTGAATTACTATAAGCTTCCAACTGCAGTGTTGTTTTCTAGTTTTTATTAACATCTACATGTTTAAATGTAAGTAAAATTTTGATTAGAATCTGACCATGAAGTCTGATCATGCAGTTGGTACCAGTCATTCCAGCTTGAAGTACTGGAAGATGTCAATGTCCTGGTGCTGATATTACTGGATGTTAGGGGTCTACACTTTGTTCATAAATAGGTCAGTTAAGTTGTGTGTGTGGAGGCACCTCCTTACTATTTTTTTTCTCAAGTAAATTCTTTGGGTAAAAGGAAAAAAAGAGTATAGGAGAGCAGGCTGTTATTATCCCCAAAATCCTCAGTCTTGCTTAGTATTACTTAGGACAGCAGAGAAGGAAATACAGTGGGCAGCATTTGGCCTTCGGGTGCTTGTTTTGGAAGAGATGAACTTGGGAAACCTTTGAGAAGGTTTTTCATCAGGGTTCCTTTATAAGAGTTAGCATGAGTGAGACCGATTTGCATCTTTGTAGCCACAGATTGCAGGTATATTGAAGCATAACCAGAACACAGTTCTTGATGGAATTCTAGGAGTCTGGCACATCTTTCTTTTCCAAAATGAAATAAGGTTAGATTTGTTGAAATATGTGGGATTAGTTTTCTTAATAAAGCCCTTAGAATCTGATTAAAACATTTTAACGGTATTGAATTTTTTATGCTACCTTTTTTTTAATTGATAATACTATAATGAAAGTAAAAACCGAAAGTAGATTTGAGATGAAAAGAACTAAAGAAGGCATTAATGAAGATCTATAGATTTTTACAGTAGTTTAGGCTCTCCATAGCAGAAAAGCAAAGTGCGTTTACAACAGTGGAGAAATGACTTAAAAATCTAGCAGAATAATCATAATTTTCCTTTTCTTATTCATCACATTTTCAAGATGAAGGGATATGCTGTATTGCAGGAAAAAAAAGGATACTGGTCAAATAAATCTGTCATCTGAGTCATTTCTACTTCTTCAGAGAAGGTGTTATCAGTCCTTTTATATTTATTATCATGAAGTATTTTTAAAATATTTCCTCCATACAAAGCTTACTTAATGCCTAAATAATCTCTAATATCCTTTTTAATTGGTTTTAATTTAATGTAAATCTGCTTGCTAAAATCATGTTTAGTGTCTCTTTTATAATTTTAATTATGCATTGTTTTTTAATTGACTTTGTTAAAATGTTTGTCTCTCCTTACAACTTGCAGCAGTTAGTACCATGGACTAATTCCCACTGAAAGGTTCATCACTTAAAATACCTTGGTAGTTGTATTTTTGAGGAAGATGAAAGGTATTTTTACGTAAATCATAATTTTGAGATTATCACGTTGGTATATATTGACGTCCCACCAAGCATCATGGGTTTTTTATCCCCATGGGTTTGCACATATTTTAAAATTCTTTTTGTTACCCATGTCATTACCTCTGTTTCAGCTTAAGTTCTTGTGCTATGAAGGTGCAGAAATTAATCCAAAGTTCAAGACAAGAACATACAAGCATAGTCTGAATGCATGTGTTTTCCATTTTGAGGTGTGGTTTTCACTGACTTGTGAGTAGTGTTGAATCTTTTTCCTGACTTGTTCAAGGTAATCTAGAATTCAGCAAGGAAAGTAGTCCTATCTATTGGAATTGCCATGTACTATTTAAGCTTGTTGGGAATTGTAAGGTGTCTCTCACTTGTTAGTTATTGAGCCAGATCTAGTCCGTACCAATAAGGAGGGAGAGATTACTGGATCTGGTCAAGAAGTCTATGTAAAATAAGTTGCTCATCTTTTCAAACAAGTGTTTTTATAGTATCAGTTGTTGTCAAAACAATGGACAATGTCAGTGCACTGAAATACAGAGACCAAAATAGGTCTACAACTGCTTACTGTACTTGAAAGAAGGATAAAGCAGCATGGTGGAACACTGTAAGGGAATTAGAATTGCTGCTGTTTGTGAAAGATCTATGAATGATCAGCTTACTTTTTTTGGGGAAAAATTTCCAAAAACAGAAGCTTTCACTACAAATATGTTCACTAAAAAAAACCCCAACAAATGTGAGGTCCATGATCTTTAAGCATGCTGGAAATAAAGAGCCTACCCTGTATTCTTCTGTTGCCCTCTGTATGGTTCAGGGTGTTTAATGAAAAAAATCTTATTTTAAAATATTTTTCTGTTTACTTTACAGGTCATTTGATACAAATCCTTGGAAGCAAATGCTAAATTAATTGCAAAAAGGTTCCTCTATGATTTAATCAATTACTAGACAAAGTGGAGGGATTGTGTTATCTAAGGCATGGGAAATTGTAGTATAGTATTAGATGCTCTTTTTGTTTTGAACAGTATAATAAGGCACCAATTTTAAGTGTTGACAAGTACAGCAGTGATAAAGTACACTGTGTATCAGTTTTACTATTTTATAGTTTCCTCTATTAAAAACACAGGGAGGAAAAAAAAAAGAAGCAACCAAAGCAGTATATTACTTTTCTATGTATAATTGATTAAAATGGAATTTTTCCCATTAGGAATGGAATTCCACTGTGGAACAACTGGAAAGTGAAGCATTTAGGATCTTGCTTTCAGAGGACTATACAGAAAAAGAACATCTAAAACTTTCAAATCAGAAAATCTGTCTGTTACGAGAAGAAGTGTGCTTCCATATGGAAGAAAGGAAAGCCCTGCTGCAAGAGGCCAATGACTTTTTTCATGCTGCTGGCAAGGTCGGTAAGAAGCCAAGTTCATAATAGTAGCCTGATAATAAAACTGTTAGTGTGCTCTTGAAGGCTGATAGATGTGGGATTAAGCAAACAGTTTGCTAAACAATTTGGAGTGGAAAACTACAATTGAATTACCCTTTAATATGACATTTTGCCTCAAACTTCTATCCAAACTGGCAAATGCATTTTAAAAATGTTTTTTTTTGCTTTTTGAAGTACATTGAGCAGAGCACTCAGTTTCCAAAAGAAGATATTTGGGAAGTATTTATTTGCCAAAAATTGGGCTTTAAGATCATGGGCTCTGTCATGATGGCATAAAACTGTATGAAGGTACAGGAACTGCTCTGAAATACCCAAACTGTCACAGGCTAGGATGGATACCAGAAACAATGTCTATTCTTGCAATGGTCTTCACAGGGTCTAATCACAATCAGTATTATTAGTAATGCAACCTTTTTTCCAAAACATTTTAGTTAGGAGACTAGTTAGAAAAGTTTATTTTTAAGGCCTCCAAAGACCAAATGATCTTTTTGTATTTTATGGAAGTTTTAAAAACAGTTTATTTCCAAATATAGCTCCAACAACAATCTTCATAACTCTACTGAATGTGCTGAAAAAAACACTGCACTAATTTTTGTTTTGAGCAGCAGGTGGAGCTGTAATCATGTTTGTGTTTAACCCATATGACTTCCTTTGGTGTTTCTCTAACAACATATAAACAACTCTTGGAGTTGAAATTATTTATGTATGTCTTTTGTTCCAATAAGCCTGATCTTTCTTGATTTCATTTGTAATGAGAAATCTGAGAGAGGCTAGTGGAAACAGTGTTAAAACTATAGTGACTATAGTCACACTTTACAACTTTCCTGTGACTCTTTTATTTAGTATTCTAAAGTGTGGTTCTGAAGACTGGAATTCATTATCCAGAACCTATTACACAAAATAAATAAACTTCACTCAGTTTCTGAGTTCATATGAATGGCCTCTATTTACAGAAGAATGATCTTTGAGATTCAAATAGGTCCATGAGTCTATGAGTTTTCAAAGATGATTATAATTACTGCCTTGATCTGAAGTTTAAGGCCTTTTTTTATACTTAGCAATGACAAAAATGGTTTCATGTTTTAAGAAAAGTCCTTCCTGGGGTAACTTCAATTATACCCCCTTGACAGAGTGTTCTTGCTCTTAGAAAATTTTCTTTTTCCCAGAAATAACAAAGAGGAGGCATGTCTTATTTTATTCCATTGTGTATAGATGTTGAATTACTTTCGCTCATCCTCTTTAATTTCCTTTATTTCCTTTGCAAAGATTTCAGTTGTTCGAGAGAGTTCAGGCCTCTCTCCTTGATGTTTTCGGTCAGTAAAAGGGGTTCATTTTCAGCTGCTGTGCTCTTGGTTCATATTCGATATGCTCTAGAAAGCTGGATCATGTTTCTCCTAAGAATCTTACTGAATTTTCACTTTTTTATGAACGTAAAACCTTGCAAAAGCCTTTAAAGTCAGTCTGCCTTATTCTTTTCTCTTCTGATATAGTAATTTTAAAGTTGACATAATTACAGACAGTATTTTAGCACATATATATTTGTTGTCTCTCAGAATTCTTCTCAATGATGAACTGAAGCTTCAAGAGCAATATATTTTTAGACTATAAGTCTGCAAGATAATTCACTATGCTATAGAGTATATGGAGTATTGTAATGTTGTCTTTACTCTGTATTGAAAGGCAGGAATCTTCTCAAAGTGCTTTTGTCACTTTTTTCTGGAATTTGAAAGAGGAAACTTCTGCTTCCACTAAAGGAAAACAGAGAATGGGTATAAAAAAAATCAAAGCTGTATATTTGAAGCCTACAATTTTAATAAAAATATATTTAATTTTAATTTGCTCGTTGGATGTACAATTCATAAATTTAAAGCATGGGAAAAAAAGTTTTGGTAACACTCCTTAAGAATGTACTTCAATCAAATTTTCAAGTGCTACTGCATTGTTTTACTCATGTTCTTCTTCTGCCATGATACTGCTTCATTATGTCAAAATGGCCTGACTATTGCTGGAAAAATGGAATAGTTTTACATTTAAAAAGTAATCACAGTTTTGCATGCCCATACTTATATTAACTCTCATTGAATTATGCGTGGGTTCCTTTGTGACCTGCAAAGTCCATATCAGACCCTAAATTAAATTTTGCTTTTCATTTCTGAAGAAATGTCATATATTAAATGTTCATTGATCATTTGTTTATTTAAAAGAATATACATGCACATTTGTAAATAGAAATATTGACAACAGATGTGGTTTTTTTCCCTTCAGGTACTTGATGGTCTTGAAGGTATTGAGAATTATTGTAAAACCTCTAACTCAGAAGACTTATATTTTCCTACCTTGACAACGAAGTACAAGGAATTAGAGGAAGCAATTAAAGGTTGCACAGTGACTACCATGCAAAAGGGACAAACTTTGGTTAATAAAGCAGATTCTCACAGGTATTCCCTCCATTTTTGCATATGTGCTTCATTTTTCCATAATTACTTGTTGCTCTATAACTTGACTGCTTAGAATCAGATTGCATTTAGAGCTAGTGTAGTTTACTAAGTAGGTGTGCATTTAAAGACTCAATGCTTCTGCCATGTTATCTCCAAGGATGGAAATTCCACAGTCTCTCTGGACAACCTGTTCTATTCCTTAAGCACTTTTCTTGTGAAACACGTTTTTCTTATACCTAACCAAAGTTTCTGTTGCTGCAACTTGTGAGCATTTCCTCTTGTCCGTTTGTTGTACATCTCTGAAAAGACTATGATCCTATCTTTTCTACAATCCCACTTCCTAATGGATAATAAAAGACAGCAATTGGATCACCTCTTTTACACTCTGAGCAGAGTTCTGTGAGCACCCCCTCCAACCATTTTGGTGGCCTCTGCTCAATTCACTTCAGCTTGTCTGTCTTTCTTGTGCTGTGGAGACTCAAACTGGACAAATTGGCCTCCACACAGAGTTTCACAAGCCCTTAACAGAAAGTAGTAAAGTGCTGGCAAGACTCTTCCAGAAGGACACAGCAAAAGGCTGATCTTCATTGCCACAAGTATGATCCTGACTCATGCTCAACTTGTTATACACCCAGATAAGTCTAGGGGTTTTTTGCCCACTCATGGCTTTAGAAGATACCCAAAATGCTCCAGCCAACTCAAAGTGTAATAATGGTGACTCAATGAGTTCTGTCAGATGTTATATTCCAGAACATTCTTCCAGAAATGTTCATGTATCTGAAGAGGTCTCTCTTTGTCATGTAAAAGCCACTGTGCTATCCTTAAATGCTGGCCAGTGTTTAAAGCCATTGATTAAATCTCATAAGATTTGTATGAACAGCTGAGGGTCAAAGGAGGACAGAAAATAGAACATCTTTCTAGATTAAATCCTGTTTACTGGTTTGTTCCCCTTACTGCAGAAGTGATTACTAGTCTTAGCTGCCCTCACAGACTTGCCATTTCCTTTACCTAACCAGACTAGAAATCATGAAGGACATGGGCAGTCAGCATTTGAAAGCAGTGAAGGATGTGGATCCAGAAATGTTTACGCATCTTTTCAAAAAGCTTATCTTTGCGATAAGAAAGAAAAGTATAATCTGACAATGAGATACATAATTGTTAATGGCTTGAGATCTGGCAGGATTCTTGAAGTAACTGGCAGCAAGTGTGGGATTTGTGTGGAATTTGAAAATAGCAGCCAGCTCCCTTAAGGAGTAGTTGGAGCACAGTAATTTCAGAGTTCTTTCATCACTTGTGATAGAGAAGGTATAGCATGCTCTGTCAGTTGCATGACTTTATTAGTTTTAATAAGGAAGCCAGATTCTCCAACTGTTCAAACAATATTAATAAAGAGAAGTTCATATTGGTGTATATATATATACCAATTGTTCATATTGGTAACACTTTGTCAGTTTTAATAGATAATGCCCTGATTTCACTATATCTTTTGAATAAAGATACTGGAAAATTTAAGACAATATCAAAATAGCTGTCATGTTGAGTACTACTTGTTTAAATGCATTAAGAGAAGACAGAGTGCTTGAACATTAAGATAACTGAAATATAGGTAGTTTTCTGTATCCACATAATTTTGTCATTTTCAGAGTAACCAGAAGTAAGCTGGGTAGTTTGTATGCATATGAGAAGACCGATCTAGTAGTTTATGATTTAAAAATCTAATACTGATATCCTCGCATTGAGGGAGGACTATGTTTAAGGCTAGTGACACTGAATTCAGTGGCATAATTGGAAATCTGACTCAGAGTAAAAATAGAAAAATATGATGTTAATTTTGTCCTATTTCAAATATTCTTGAGACATTTACACTAAAAAATAGTCTAAATAAATTAAAATGCCAAAAATATTCATATTGGAAGAGAAATAGGTGGTAGAAAAGTGACAGAGGGCAGATCTTGGAATTCTAGAAGGTTTCAAAATTTAAATATTGGTAAGGCTGATTTTTGAGTGCTCGTATTTTTAAATTAAAACTGGCTAGAAAAACAGGAGCAAAAGTTTATATGTTTTAATTATAAAAATTATACAAGCAGTAAGTTTTGCCCATTAAGAAAACCCTTGTTACTTTACCACCCAATTAGCTTACCTATATAACTGTATTTATTTTACTGCTATTATAAATGTATTAAATCATAACAAACCAATGACACTTTCAAAGATCTAAAGTATCCTTTTCAAAAACTGTAAATCTTATTCTCTTCTTGCTTTTTAAAAAGAACTTATGCTAGCAGAAGTTTTTAAACATATCTTATATTTTTAAGGAGTGCTAAAATAGAGGAATGACATTTTTAGAATTTAAGATTAAAGCAGCAACTAAGAAGTTACTAATTTTTGAAAGAGCAATTTACAAAATTTAAAACCACCTACTCCCAAAAAAGGGCTTAAAGTTTGGATTCTCTTTGTGTCCAATTCTTGGATCAAATTCAAACAGAATGATATAGTAATACAAGGCTTCATATTAGTAGTGTACACTAAAGTTTTTCCTTGAGATTACAGAATTTAACTCTCTGAGCCTTATCTGAAGTGAGGAGAAAATTTCCTTTAATATTAGAGGACAAAGTAGGAAACCTTGAATAAACACCTGTATTAACATAGGCTTGTGATGAAACTAAAGGAATGAAAAAATTTGTTTTGAACATCTTGTTTCAAAAGAATTCTTATGATAAATGAATTTCAATAGTAAATCAATTGACATGTGGATTTCTTTTTTTATATATCAAAACTTCTGTTCTTAATTGTATTTGGTAATCTCTTTAAAATCTAAAGAGGGCTCAAGTATTCAGATTGTGAATTTCTTCCCTGATAATATACATTTTAAGTTATAAGGTAAGCCATTGTTTTGTGAATTGATGTTTTGTTTTCTCTTGTTAAAATAACATCTTTAAGGAAAGATCGACTTAGAATGTATATGACAATCTTTTTTTCTGTAAAAAAAGGTACTGTAAAAACACTGCAATATTTGAGAGTCCAAAGAAAACATTCTTTTTAAAGCAGAAATGATAGGCTGTATATTTTCTCTTTTTTTATGCTCTTCCATTTGCAGTTTTAGTTTTTAGATAGTATAGCTAGAGTCAGAATTATTTGTGAAATTAGCTGTTTCTCAGTGAATTATTATATTTGTCTTGTGAGAATTAGTATATTTGTCTTGGGAATCTACCTTAGGGACTGGTAACAAATTGTTTGTTTGGAAATGTCATTCCTGTGTTCTACTAATTATCCATTTTGTTTGGATTTGTTTTAATATTTATCTTGGTTAGTTTTCTTTTAAGGATCACTGAAATTAATTTAAAAGTCATAATCGTCCTGTATGTTGAGCAAAAAATGAGAAATAAACAACCGTTCTATTTTTCCATTTCAGCTCTTGGGTGACAGGAATTCAGAAAATGATGGAATACGTTCAAAAAAAGGTAGATCAATTGATCAGGCAGTGTCCAGATTATAAAGAACTTACTTTGAAGAAACAGCAATGGACTGCCTCACTTGAAGATCATCTAAATAAGGTACATCATAATATCATAGAATGGTTTGGGTTGGAAGGGATCTTAAATATCCACTAATTCCAAGCTCCCTGCCCTGTCCCATGGGCAGGGACACCTTCCCCTAGACGAGGTTACTCAAAGCCCCATTAAACCTGGCCTTGAACACTTTTAGGGACTTCTCTGGACAACCCGTGCCAGTGCCTCACTACCCTCACAGTGAAGAATTTCATCCTTGCATCTAATCTAGACATACCCTCTTTCAGTCTGAAGCCATTCCCCCTTGTCCTAGCACTCCAAGTCCTTCTCCAGCTTTCCTGTAGGGCCCTTTAGGCACTGAAAGGGTGTCCCATAAGGTCTCCCTGCAGCTTTCTCTTCTTCAGGCTGAATAACCCCAATTCTCTCAGCCTGTTGTCATAGTAGAGGTGCTCCAGCCCTCTGATCATCTTCATGATGATTATCATCATCATCATAATGTTATCGTCTTAATGCCTTCATGAACAATGCCTTGCATTTCTTTAATTTAGGTATGCAAAAATGAAGTTGATTCCAATAGTTACAAGTAAAATATTGGTTTGTTAGGGAGTGCACAGTTGTAGTTAGAATGCTGTTGTCAACACAAATGAACCTAAAGCTGTTCTGAAAAGGACAGCTGTTTCCATGAGAATGTTTTACCAGTGATGTTCAATTAAGTGTGGATTTGCTTGGATAATGAACTATTATAATTTGTTCATTTGGAAAAGAAGTGAGCAATCAGGACTGTGACTTTGTGCGGGTTTCCTATACTGTTTCTGTGTCTTCTCTTTCATTTGGCTGAAAATAAAAACAGAAGTGCGGCAAAACTGAGAGTTAATAACCGTGATGACTGAACCAGGGCAAACTTTCAGTAAATCTGAAAGAGACTAGATTCTGTTCACAATAAAAATTCCTTTTATTAATTAAGGTATCCAATGCATGAAGGGCAGGACTACCTTCTTTAAATTGTTAAAATGCCATGTAGTATTACAGACTTTTTTAATGACTTGTGAGAGATGGAATAAACACATGGCTGCTAAATAAGTTTCCATGTGTAAACTCAAATTAAAAAATACCATCTTTTAGTGATGTTCATATGAAGGAAATCCAAAGTGTAGAACACAAGAGTAAATCAAATGTAATGACTGAATAATTAGGTTTGCAATTTGATATTTTGTATTTGCATGATGTTTATGAAGAACTATTCTGAATCAAACATGAAGTCAATTTGCCACAAATTTATTTATGTATAAATGGTGTAGGAGAGTCCTTCTGATATTGGAACACAGTGAAAATATTGTTAAGTTTAGCTGAAAATAAAAGATTTGCTGATAGCTGCTGTCGGCCTTCTAGAAATGATGTCACCGGCATCTTGAGCTGAAAGTTCAGTTATGAAGGTAAATTTTACTTAAAATGTAGACTCCAATTTTAACATAAGATTTCAATCTGCAGTTTGTTCTAGTCACTTTGTTCCCTTCTAATGTAAAGTATCCCAAAGAATCTGGTGCTAAATTGAAAGGCCTCTCAGCCTTGTGTAATAAAGTTTGAACCTCAGTTGGCAGCCTCTTAAGAAAAGTGTTACATGTGAATTCACTTGTCTAATAATACCTATATGTGTTATGTCTGTTACTATCTGTGCTCTTCATAATCTGTTTTGTTATTATAGTGTATATATAACATCTGACAGTGGCAATGAAATGGAATTCTGTACATGCATCTGTATTAAAATACGTCTCTTGGCTTGGCAGAGAAGCTTTATATGTACTTTCTGAGGAAAAAACCTTGGAGCAGAATAAGAATATTTCAGCCAGGGCTATAACATCTAGATTATAATCCAGTTGTGCTTTAGGGAAATCACAAGCCTGGGATACTTAGGGTAAAGGAAAGCACCCTCAACAAAATGAGAGCAAACAGGAAGGGTTTTTGACCACACCTGTTGGAATTTTCTTGGGAAAAATAAGTTTTCTTCCTTTATATGTTACTTCCTGACTATATGTGATATTAAAGCATACATTTCATCTTTTCTTTTATTCTTCTCTGTATCCTGCCATTTGGAGTTGAGGCAGAGGCAGGGGGAGGGGTTGGGGGAGCAGCTGCTTTGTACTTAGTTGCTGGCTGGGTCTACTTACATAAATTAACTATGTAAATAATACTTTCAAATGAAGGTGTCACAGTCGGTTACAAAAATCACCCTGATGCTTGCAGCTGGTACAGAGATTGGCTCGTATTTGTGTGAGGCAGAAAGAGTTTTGAACAAACACCTTGAACTGGCTAACCAAACAAAGGTAAAAATCTGTCAATGATTTTAAGTACTTTTAGAAACAAATGCATGCTGTCTATAATTCTAAATAAGGTGAGGTGCTGAGTTTCTTGGAAGGAAAATAGATCTATAGTTTTTTTAAAAGTGTAGTTAATGAACAAAACTATAGGTAACATTAAAAGTCAGTCCTTATATCATTGATTTTGCCCACTGTCTCTATCTTATGTTATTTGTTACTACCTCAAGATCTTAGTACTTACCCTTGATAGGAATACTCTTCAAATGTGGGTTGCTAGTCCCACATGAGGCAACCAAGTTTAATAATTGTCTAGACAGAGTCAAAGAAAATCTGTGTAATTTATTATAAATAAAAGAGATGAATTGGCAAAAAAAAAAAAAGTAAATCCCATTTGAGGAAACTGTGAAGGGGGCTGTAAAATTGCCAGTTGATATCCATTGTTTATATTAGGAGTGCAGCCACAGTATGGAAGCACTGCAGCACTCAGCTCTGTGGTGAGGCTAACTTTGTCACATCCAGGGCCTTTCCAACTCCCATAGCAGTATTGCAATATCTGAAAGTGGTTTAAAACCAGCGGAATTCCCTCCACTGCCTAAGCTGAACAACATGGCAGTATGTATTTTAGGACTATGTATTTTGAATTCTTAAAACTCCACTACTCCCACAGGGTTCTCTTTTGTTTCAGGGAACTGTTTATGGGACCCAAGGATTGGGTTCAGAGTACCTGTGGAAATAAAACTCACTTTAAAGAAATTCTGGAGAGCACAGAATAACAATATAAAAATCTCAGCAGATGAGCAAGAACCTCTTTTTGTTCCTCAAAACTGTATAATAGTTGTTGGTGTCTTCTCTGCCAAATTTCTGCATGCTGGAGTGTTACCTTGGTTTGTTGCAGTGTATAATCTCCCTTGTCAATAGTAACTTCTTCTACCTATTCTTTCTGTGGATTGTGATAGCTTCCAAAATAGCTATTTTAATAATATAATTTGTAGGAAAGAAATGGATATTTTCAGCATATAATGTTCATCATGAGCCCTTCAAACAAATAATTGAATTATATATAAGAAAGCAATCCTAGTGAAAATTAACAATGTAATGTCAATATCCACAAGTCCTTTTCAGTCATACATATTTTTCTATGCTTCTACCCTTCAAAGGAAACTTCATATGAACTGGAAGCAGCTGAGGGAATCATCAAAGATATGGAGGAGCTGGAACCTGAGCAGGTGGCAGCTTTTTCTAGCAGAACGGAATTTCTGAGTGAAGAGCTGAAAAAAATTGAAAAAAATATTAGTTCAAAACTAGAAATTCTTGAAACTTATGTGACCTTTTTAAAGTCAGCTGTAGAGGTATGGATTACTTGTTGATTCTCTGACTAGACTGTGAAAATCATGAGAGTGAAATATGTGCTTCCACTGTAATTGATTTTAATTTTTCTTCTCTGAACATGTGCAGTCTCATTATATACATAATGAAAATGCTTCCATATATGTACTCTGAATATTAAATATACTGATTTTGCTTCACATAACTTTTAAAAATATGCCAAATAATATGTTCATATAGATATTTATTGCTGTATTGCGCTGCTTCCACTGAAGTATGCTAATTCCTCTGAATGGATTTAAAAATTAAATAAAAAACAGCTTTAACTAAAATCATACTCAGTTCAATACCAACATAATTTTGGCATCTCTGGTAATGATGCCCAGGACAATTAATTTTCATTTTGATCTGGATTCCATTTTAAGGTTCTGCAACAGTGTTGTTTTATATTTAGAAAGAAATTGAAGATGGAATGGAACCTATCAGATAAAATTAACCATAGGATTTATTTATTTATTGGGTGATAAACTGAAAAATTGGGTTTCAGCTGCTTCTGATTATTGCTAACTTCAATTACTTTGTATTAAACAGACGTGTGAAAATCAGTGCATTGATATACTGGTGTATAAAATCCATGTAATGTGACAGAAACTGAGCAAATTGTTCCTGTCTGCTTGCCATCTACATGTTCGCAAATTATTTAAAATTATTTTATTATTTGATGTTCATACTGATTTTAGGGACAATGATAGATCTTAAAATCAGGAAAAGATTCAGAGGCTGCTATTCAAATTTATCGTGTCTGAATAATTTTCTGATTATGGCACCTCCAGTTTTGTTTTGATTTTTGATGTTTGTCTTCCTATAGGTGAATGATAATATTAAAAACCTGAAGGAATTCTATAAATCAAAACAACTGTGGACAAACAGAGAGGCTGAAAATAAAATTGCAATGGAGTCAGCTAATACTCAGTGGCAAAAGACTATAAAGAAGATTTTTTCCACAGAAAATATAGGTTGCTATTTTCTTAATTTAGTAAATGTGGTGAGTTTAATCTGATAAACCATATTGAATATTTTCCTGTGATGAGGTCTATATCCATATATTTCCCTGTGATGAGGTCTAATCATAATTCTGTGACTGATGGATTGTGATTTCTCCACTACCTAGTTTTAAAGGGACTGATGCTGCTAAATGAAAGTGTTATTTGAAGTAATACAAGAAGTTTTGTGAATAACAATGCCCAGTGCATTGTTATTGCGTGATGCCCAGTCCATGCATACAAATGTAATATGCATAGATATGTTTTGTTCATGTTGTAAAGCAACATACATGCAAGTACAGTATAATGTTTATTTTTCTTCCACTGAGAGGCAAGCAGTCTTTACTGATTGAGTGTATGAATTCTTCTACAGAAAAGGATGTTAGAGCTACTGACAGATAATCTTTCCTGGTGTCTTTTCATTCTTGGGTTCAGCTACACTGCCTAGGCATCCCTGTCTAATTTTCCAACAACCCTTCATGAGCTGGTCATATGAGATGTGCAATCATTCCCTGAGCCACACCTCCTAAACTAACCCCAATTAATGCAATTAATGGATAACCAGCTGTTCTTTCTGGTTTTATAGAACAAAGTAGGGAGCAGTTACATAAGGATGAGAAGGGGAAGGAAGGTGGTTTTGGTAACCTGCAGCAGCTTGCAAGATGAGCTGGGAAAGCCTAGTGAAGGAAGGAAAGTGCTCAGGCTGTTAGTGTGGGCTGAAGTGTGTGTGTCGCAGCTGGATGGAACTATGCATAATAAAATATTCAGAGTAATGGCAAACCAAGTACGTGTGGACATGAAACTGCACTTCGGTCACTTAAAGACTTAGCATATGTTCATGTTTTATCTCCATAAAGACCTGTAAGTGTTTTGACACCATATTTGCTACTACCCTGTTCCCATGATATTCTTAGGTTGTAGCACTGAACTATCTGGAAAATATAGAATGGAATAGTAGACACCTCAACCGTTCCATGTTTCAGTGCTGCTTGGTTTATCAGCACAAAGGCAGGTCTTTTCTTCATCTACTTTATTTTCCAGTTGCTCTTTATTCCCCAAAAGGCCACTTTGGGTAGTTCTGTCTATTCAAAAATTACTTTATTTTGTATGAATGTTTAACAGCAATAATTCAGTCATTACTGACCTGTTCTAAGTTTTAAACTCCAACTTTAGTGATGTCCTCAGTATACAAATTCTGTTGATCTATGCCTATTTTTAAGAGAAAAATGTATTTAAAGGTAAAAGAAATCTTAAAGTTACACTAGAATTGCTGGGTTTTTTTTATTAAGCTTTTTTGAGACTTTAGTATCATGAGGTTTTAATTGTATTTTATAAAAACATATGTGGAAAAATATGTGTCTGTTTATTTGCCAGGTAAATGAGAGTTTAATATTAAAAGTAGAAAAATCCATACAAGTAACGGAAGATATAATTTTTAATCTGCATAAAGAAAGGAAAGAGCTGACTGAACTTTGGGCAATCTGGAATTTTAAAATTACTCAAGTAAAACCCATCAAGCAACAATGCCAGATATTTAAAGAACAACTAAAAATTGTAAGTAAAATGGCTAGGAAAAAACCAACTGTGGCAAATATTTCTAGATTGTTATTCATTTATTTGTGACTCTCTCTTCAACTATTATAGTTATCATTTAAGAAAGAGTGATGATGAGTAAGATACGTACAATACTTCTTCATAGCCTGTTCTACCATTCAGTCATCAGGAAATATGAAATGTTTTTGATCTTTATTTCCCTTACTAAAAATGCATACAAGTCCTAGTCTCCACTTCAAATTCTAAGTTTTAAACAAGTTTAATCTATGCTTTACCAGCAATAATTTTTTTCTTTTGCCTTTTTTTCCTTTTTTTTTCTTTTTTAAACACCATTTTGTTGTGATTAAATAGTTGCTAAACTAAACTGTGTCCTAATAGTTACTAAACTCGAGTCCAACCATATTCATATAGAAAGAGAATTGAAACCTCTTTGGCACAGGGACAGTGTGCAGTGTTCTGTTAAAGCAACACTAGCTAGGCTAGTAGCAGAACCAGGTTTGTAGCCACTGCTTCTCTAGTACAACTTATCACTACACCACCACATCTGTTATCACAGAAAATACTGTGTTTGTATGGATCCTCTAGTCTTGGTGCCTGAATTGTTTTCTTAAGCTGTCTTAAAGGTTTCTTATCACCCTAGTAGGTCAGAGGGTTTAAGACAGAGAGACTTTAGTGACAGTTTGGGTGTCTGGTTTGAGGAAGTTCTTATAACAAATTTAGATTTGAATTTAAATGTGGGGAGTTTTGTTCACTATAGTTACAAATGCTCAATTGTTTGATTATATTTTAGACTACCTGTGGACTAGAGATTCTTCAAGAGGCCCTCCACCTTGCAGCCCCCATTGACCTTGGAAGTGACTTTTTAATTGTTTTGGAACTACAGAAAAAGATTAACCAAATGAAACCACAGTTCCAGGTAAGAAACCAATCTAGTGGAGTGAATGGTGGATCAAAAGCTCTTTTTGGTCCAGTAAAGATCCATATTTATATTGACCCCAGAGACTGTCTAGGGTTGCAGTGTTTTGTGTTTTACATGACTTTTCCAGGAGGAAGGGTTTATGTGTTTTTTTTAAGGTAGAGGAGAAGTGTCCAGAGTTTACCTTCAGTGCCCAGAGGATGTGTTGTGCAGTGTTAGCTATGTATTAAAGTGACACACAAGCATTGGGGTGGTGGAAGTGCAAGGAGAGTATCAGCTCTGTGCTTTTGAATTTAGAGCTGCTGAGACTTTAGCAGAGTACTTGATACTTTAGACTGAGATACTTGATACTGAACTTTCTACCTCCTCTGATTACTGTCTGAGTTTTAGCAATTCAGTGTGCTATTGCCCTATAATTATGTTTGACTTGCCTTCATCCAAGGCTGTTTCTCAGTGACAGCTGAAATTTGTGTCTAGCAAAAAGTACAGTATGTGGAGAGTGTTTTGAAGTGTATGGCATTGACTTTTCCCCAAGGCGATTTACAATTGTCAGATGGTTATTTCATCAAATGTAAAGGAAAAATTGCAAGTATATTTATGCAATTTTAGTAACTTCTGCTATTTTTGCTAGCAAGTGAATGCTGAGCTTGAGTACCTGATAAAATTATTAGAATTGCCAAGCCAGAAAGGATTTCCTGTGAAAGAGAATTCTGAAAGAATAAGTGAGCTTATTCATTTCCATCAAACAGTAAAGGATGCAATGATAGAATATGATGAGATTTTCAACAAGACAGTCAAATTCCATCACATTAAAAAAGAAGTGAGTATTATATTTTAAAATACATTCTTCCCATTGCAGTTAAACTCTCTTTGGGTTTGGTCCCTATTGTCTTTTTTTTTTTCTTCTTCCTTTTCCCCAAAGAAATAGCATTAATCAGCCTGTTGAACAGAATTAAAATTCTGGATCTAAAACTGCATGAAGTCTGTAGAATTTAAAATTCAGATCTGAACCCAAATTTAATCACTTAAACCTACCTCAACAAAGTTTCAGTGGGTAAGGAAGACACTGTAAGCTATTTTAAACACACATTGTTTTTTTATTTTTATGTATTTCAGCTGGAATGTCTATCAAAAGCAGGAGAACTGGATATTCCTGAGATATGTGAGGACCCTGAAAATGTGCACCATGCTAAAGCCTACCTTGTGAATTCTCAGGAGAAACATGCACATATTAGACAGCTATATAAACTACTTATTACCCAGGGAGTGGATATCTTGTCTTCAGTGCAGCAATATGTGAGTATAATTGTAATGATTTGTGAAATCAAGTGTAAATATGAAAGATTATTGGAGCTATCTGGCTGAATTTTGGATGTACAAAAATGTATTAATTCTTTGAGAAAAATAAAGAGCTTTAAGGTAATTTTAAAAGAAAACAAGGCATAAAATGTAAAACAGGTGATAATTATGAGATTTCTACCTTTAGAGTTTGAAGATACACAGATGATGAAACTTATTTTTCAGTAGTTACATTAAAAATTAATTTTGTCAAGAAAAATTAATTTTTTTGAATTCCTGTTTTAGTTTTTCAGTGGTTTGTGAACAGATTTTACTCTAGAAAACTGAAATAGATTTGAAATAGGGAGGAAATTGATCTTAAAATGTCATTGGTCGGAGGTGGGGGCAGAGGGGAAGCACAACTTTCTGTCCTCTAGTATTTTTTGTGAAGTTCAAGATCCTGATGGTGGTTTCTTGGATGCCACATCTATATATTAGAATCCTGCTACCTTGTAAAAGTTGCTTTGCACATTTATTCTCCTATGAAGAAAGATAAGAGAAGAAGAAAAAAAAGAAATATAATCCACTAATAAGGTAGCATGGTTATTATATTCATTTTTTCATTCAGTATTCAGGACTGATTTGCATGACAAGATGGATATAATTTTAGAAAGGAGTTATTTAGTCAGGGCTGACCTTTCTTGTATTAGTGTATTTACTAATTTACTATAGGAAGAAAGCAAGACATTCCTTATGGCTTGCCTAGCTTATTCACATTGCCAGTCTGCTTTTCAGACTCCATGTATATTGATTATGGCAGAAAGCAGCTATTCAGCAGATTGTAAAGGACTAGGGTAGTTCACTTCCTCTTTCCTCAGAGAAGACGCCATGTTTAGTTTGTGACTTTGACACGAAACTACTCCTCAGACTACTAGTGATTGAAACTGCTGTGTACTTGCTCTACTTAGAGTGGAGGTTTAATAGTTTACTCTAGTCCATTGTGACTGACAATGCATGTTCTGCCTCAAATTATTTTTATTTTAGTTGGGTTAAATTAATACATTTCTTGAGATCAATAAATTTCTGTCTGTTCCCCAATTAGAACTGCTTGAACGTTTCTGTAAAGAATCTGAAGCAAGAACTTGCTAGATTTGAGTATGATAGCATCAACTGGAACTCCAAAGCTGATAAGTATGAGGAAGAATTGTCACAGCATTTCCAACACTGCACCACTCAAGAGGAGATAAATGAGGTAAATGTGACAAATTCCAACGTATTAAATGACTGTTAAAAGGGCTGTTGTGTTCTATAATATACGTATATCTGTTTACCATTCCCCTAAATGCTTCATATGTATCCAGAAAAACAGCAACCTTGGATCCATGCAGGAGCAACAGTAATCTATGTGCCATGCCTCTGCAGTTCAGGATTCTATCAAGCAGTTGGGCTGGCAATTTTCTTTGGCTTTATTATTTATATAAATATTATAAAATGAATAAATAAATATTATTTATATTTTATATTTATATTGTATAT
>VYXB01003352.1:587652-614176 GCA_013397135.1 Pachyramphus minor | reverse complement strand
TATTATAAAATACTATTTTTATAAAATTATATATTTTAAATATTGAGTTTTATTTTATTTTTCAATTTCAGTTGGGAAAGCCATGTTAACTGATTTAAGTTAAAACCTGTCATCCCCCAAACCTAATCGAATCTTGAATATAAACTAAATGAAATATTCTAATTTAGCATGTGGATACCTCTTACTTTAGACTCCTTTTCTGTTAGAGGATAACATAGAAGATGAAGATATTTCCTAAGCAAATATTTGGCTTTTTTTTTTTTTCATTAAGTGCTTGTTCAGGGATCAAGAAACCACTAAACTACTTTAAGAATATTAGTGATGAGTATTCACCTCAGTATTTTAGATTTTGTTAATGTTATCATTAGAAATTGGGTATTGCTAGTATGTAGCAGACCTGTGTGAACAAACAATTTATTTACTATCTAATGTGTCTAAGCAAAAAAATATTTAATGTGCCAGCAGCAAGAAGCAGCTGTTCATGACTATCACATAGTAAACATCCAACCAGATAATTTAGTTGTGATTTATCAGTGTACAGAGCAAACTTTAAAGTTGACTGAAAATATTTGGGATCCTGCTGTAAATACTTACATTAATTTGTGTTTAATGTTAATTTAAGTGTGTAAATACAGCATGTCAACAAGGGCTTTGGTGATTAGGACTCAACTGGTGTTTGAAGAAATACTTAGAGACCTTGGCTAGCTCCCTGTGTTTGTAACATATTAGTACTTCTATAAGAAACAAGGAAACAAATACTTAAATTTATAGCCAAGGATCTATAGCATGAATTTTGAAACAGTCTTGAAAGACAGATGAATAAAATGCATGCTTTTTATTTGCCTTCTCTAATGTAAAGAGAATTTGGAAAGGCCTCAAAAAGAATTTATGCCCTCTACATCTTTGAAAAGTATAAGGAAAGCTCATATGGCTTTTGGAATCTATATTTGCCAGTCTGGGCTTCTTGCTTCACTGGCTAGTTTGGGTGGCAGCCTCTGAAGAGGTACAACTCTGCTGCATTACACTGCAATCATTTGTGATCGAGCTGAGTTAAGCCTCAGGTAACTGTAGCTTAATGCTACACTGAATCTGTTCATGGAATTATAAGTAACACAGTTAATTGCAGACAATAACTTTTCCAATGAAATAGCCTTTTCTTTAGGTGATCACTTTAAAAATAACATTTAGGCACTAAACTGGCAACAGAAGGGTAACGCATCCAGAAGTAAGTTCTCAGCTCTCCCCAGTTATCTATTGTTCTTTTGTCGTTATTTATATACTTATGGAAAGATACGACTGAAAATATGGATTTTAACCATAAATGATACCAAACTGTCTTTATTCACAAGTCAGTAGGAACTGATATGTAACACATTTCTTACCTTGCAATTTATGTTCATTGTTTTCACAGGAATAAAGTAATCCTTAGTGACTTGAATAGCACCTTTTCTTTCCTCTGTCTCACTGCTTCTTAATCTTTGTCACTTTGAAAATCTGTTTTCAGCAACCTGCTTTCATGGGCTATTTTGATTATAAATGCTACTAAATATTTTATATATGGATAGAAAGGGAAAGTTGAGGGGTTAACAACATTGAAGTCTCTCCTAGAGTGGCTCACACAGGAATCAAAGCATTTACTGGAATGGTACTGTTAAAAAAATGTTTAAAACAGCTTTATAACTTCATTTTCCCATTTATTTTGTAGTCATATGATAAATTGTGGGAATTGGTACTTAAACCCTTCTCCTCCACTATCATACTCCATCTATGACAGGGCAACTATAGTTAGGAACAGCTTCTTGATTAATGACTATGACACAGCGGTCAAGGTACAAAGTTCCATTAAACCAGTGGGCTAAACCAGTCACTGAAGCACGTTAGGATGCATAGTTCCTTTATTATTTTTCATTTAATCTTTTCATTTAATTATAATCCACTAATTTAAAAAGTGGGAGCCATACATTGTCCTTGGTACAATTGCTGGTGATAGCAGGAGTTGTGTACATGCACTCTGAGGGGATGATGTTCAAGTGTGAGCTGAATCTGATTTTTCCACTGAGGCTAAAAGAGAAGAGTGACAGCAGCTGCAGACCTTTGACACATGAGCCATCATGTCTGAAACAAGGAGATCTAATTTCATATATGGATCAGGAGAGCCTCTGGCCTTATAAATTATCACTACCAGCCTATGTCTGTGCATAAGGCAGTAAAATAAACTAAAATAAACTCTTGTTCATATTTTCTTTCCCTCAAAATTGAAGCAGCAAATAAGGCTCTTGTGTTCTGAATAAAAAAAATTGCTTCTGCAGAAGCAATTTTATTAACAGAGGGCTTTTAGATACATTTTATTATTCTGTGTACTTAGGTGGGGTAAAGATCTTAAACTAATTGGACATCACAGTGCAAGTGATAGAATTCCTTTCCTTTTCATTACACTGAGTGAGCACCATCTGTTTATTCACTGCTGAAATAATGTGCCAACATCCCACTAGATGAAATGAAAATGAAAAATATATCCCTTGATGGATTAACATTATAATAATAATCATAATAATAATGATGATGCTTGATTTTTGGCTGTTCCAATAATAGTAGCTGCAAAATAAACATTCATTACTCCCTGGATTCTTTGGCAGGGAGGAGGAGGGGGGTAGGGGGAAGTCTGTACAACTTTTTACTATTAAAAAAGACTCAAATACATATTTAGTTATCAAATTGTGGATGTGACTTGAACTTATTAACACTAATTAAATTACATTCTTTTCATTTGTGTGTCTGCAAGAGTAGACCCTAAAGCATTAGAACTGCTGCATTTCTTTTGTGTCAGTGTCTCTAGACAAATGTAATGTTACATGATTTATTCTACATTATCCTAAAAGCAAAATATTATTTACCTAAAGGATTAGACCCTCTTATAATCAGGATTTCAGTCGCTTTTATATTCTTCCATTTCAGATTTTGTGGATTAATTATGAATAATTTGAAAATGTGATCATGGAATTGCCATGTAATTAAAATAGTACCTATTTTAAGTGAGTCTTTTAGTTGTCCAATGTTTGTCTGTTGCTTAAAGAAATTCAAAGGTAATTGTATATCTAAAAGGATTTTTTGAAGTTGTAAATAAAATCAAAAGTTGCATAGCTTTTCGAGAAAAAATATAAATAAAACATTATTTAGTTATTTGTATTTTTATTAAAATTTATATTATTGTAACAATAATTTTCCCTAGTGTTGGGCTTGCTGCACTGACACAGTGCTGATTGGTAATAATGCTGTCACACAGTACCAAATCTATCTAACAGGAGTTAGGTGGGTCTTTCTGAATCTGTTAGGCAGGATCTCTCTGCATAGTTATTTGAAAGTCGGGTGGTTGTATAGTCTACATCTTGATCCTACAAAGAGCTGTATTCCCCTTTGTATGCTGTGAAAAATTGTGCTAAGACGTTTGGACTAGCACAGTGTATAAAATTAAGCCTGCATGTAGCTTCTTTTCAGAAGCAGGACTTCTAAGAAAGTGGTCAGGATGGAATAACACGCCAACAAAAAAAAAAAAACCAACTTGAAATAAACTGAAAGTTGTATAGTAGGAGAAAGGTACAATGAATAAATACAAATCTACTTGCCTAGGCCCAGCAAACCTATGTTTTTCTTGAAACTAAGTATGGGTATACATGGACTAAAGTGTTTGAAGGACATCTACGTGTAGTAAAATCAATGAAAACTCTTGGGCAGGATATTTTGTAGATTGTCTAAGCAAGGATCTCTTCCTTTGCCCCAGTTCTTTTTTTGCCCCAGCCATTCTGGGAACAATACTCTGCATTCAGTATGCAAAAATTTTGATTTAGCGAGATTGAGTTTCCATTACTGTGAAGAAATTCTGAGGAAATAAGGATGCTTTATGAGATGGCACAGGATTATTAATTTATGTATTAAATGTTGTGCTCAAATTGTCCATTAAACAGCTCTTGAAAAAACCTAAATTTTTGTGTGCTGATTTCTTCTTTTTTACTAAAATATAAGCTTACTCTTTTTCAGCTCAGAGAATCATTTAAAGATCTCAAAAAGAAGTTCAACAATTTGAAGTTTAACTATATAAAGAAAACTGAAAAAGCTCGAAATTTGAAAGTACTAAAAGTACAGATTCAGCAAGTTGATACATATGGAGAGAAAATACAGGTAATAGAAATTTTTGGTTTAGTAAAGGCTTCTCTGGTTGAATTACTGTGGCCTGTGCCAAGCACATTGGAGGAGACACAAAATGTATTGTGAACTTTCCTGTTACTCAGCTTTATATCCTTCCCCTGTCTCAGTCATTGACTGAGACATTTTTCATTGTTCTGTTCCCATTATTCTTCCATTTTCTTCAGTGAAATATCCTTAGTTCCTGACTTCTCTGTGTTCACTCCTTTTGTCCTCCTTTATTTATCTATTTAATTTTTTATTCTTGCCTCTGTTCATTCACAACACGTGATCTAGTCTTTCCTCTCCTTAAAAACCCAAAATAATTACCTTTTGCATCAATCTACTTTGTCTTTTTCATTTCATCATGTAAAATGGAGCTTATTCTTCAGAGCATTTTGCTGTATTCATTGCCTGGAGTTGATCATGCTCATTTGCACCTCAGAACCCTACTTCCTTACCCATTCTTTGCATTCACCAGAAACTCTTCCTCCAATGACCTTTTTAATTGCAATTCATGCATGACCATACTTTATTACTACAGATATTTGTTTATTTTTTAGCTGAAAAAAGTTACCTCAGTTATATCTTTATTAAATATAATTTACATTGATTTCAATCAGCTTTGTGGAGGCCCTCAAGTTTCCTTTTATTTTTGAAACAGGAGCTTTTTAAAACACAGGAAAAGAAATAAGTTTGTATGCTTTTCCCCTTTTTTTTAAATTTTATTCCTAAAAATAGAGACATTTTTGCTATGGTATTTATCACTGCTACATCTTTTAAACAGGTTCTTAAGAAGAAGATGGATAATTTAGAGAAGAAAATCCCTGACTCTGTTGCAAATAAACCTAATGCTAAAGTTAGAGTCCTCTTGGGATCAATCAGTGACTTACAAAAACAACTGAATGATTTTAGCATGGTTGTGGAAGATTACAAGCAAAATCTGGATCTAGTGGAACAATTGCAACAGATGATGAAAGAGGTACTAATAAACCTGAGATCCCCACTGTGGCTGTAATAATGATGTAGGACAGTGATAGATAAAACTTCCTATAATTGCCTCAGGCATAATCTATGGCTTCTGAAAGTAATGAATTGATAAAAAACCCTAAATTTCTTTTGTTCTTTCTTTGTAAATTTGTGGTGAAAGGGGGAAAAATGTGCAATGTGGCCATTTTTATGTGACTGGGGTCTCCACCTCCGTATGACTTTCATTGTCATTCAGCATATCTATGTTGATGCTTATGAGCTCATTTTCTCTAAGCATACTCTGAGGCAACACAGAAAATGCCACAAGGCCCTCTTTAGTAGCCATCAAACCGTCAGGTTATCATAGTACCCACTGTGTTTTATGTAATTCTGGAACTGAAACGTAAAATATTCAGTTCCTTAGCAGAAGCATATAAATTGTTTTTAGTGGACTAAGTTGTTGAGTATATGTAAATTTTTTTCTGAATGGCAATCTGTCTTTTTGGGGACTTTAATAACTTTATTTCAATGAGCCTGAGGACTGCCTTATGCATTGCCTCTTTTAAAAACAAACAAATGAAAGTTTGTAACAGTATTGTAACAGTGTTTTCCCCTTTGCCACATTGTGTTGGTGCTCTTGCTGTGGGGCAAGCACATTCCTGTCATCATTGTTTATTTTTAGAAATAACACTGTTCATATCTCCAAGGGGATCTAAGTGCATGACAAGTTCCCTTAATGATGGATCACAATATGAAAGTTTTGTTTAAAATGTTTTCAGTGTCCAGTGATCAGTGTTTTTCATATACCATTATCAAAGCAACTTCTGTTACAACTTTTTGTTAAAAATCTTGTTTCGACTTGCTATAGCTTTTTTGTTAAAAGCAAATGTTTTTTTAACGTTTGTTGCACATTTACATTTTTAAACTCTTCACTTAATAGAAATAAATTATTTCTTAGAGTTAAAGTTTAAGACTGCCTTTTTTATTTTTTTTTAACTTAATCTAAAGTATCCCTTTTTACTCAAAACTTTTTTTCAGCAAATGGGCACAGACTTAAATACTGATTTCAATGGCAGTTAGAAATTATGATTATTAACAGCTTCCTGTAGTGGTGCAATACTGATGACACTGAGTGAACACCAGATTCTGTCCTGTTCTGAGTATCGTTAAACAAAGATGTTTAATGTGGTATGTTCTAAAGCCTGTTCTTGTCAGCAGAAAGACTCCTCACAACTTTAATGGTTGCTGAGACCAAAAATCCTGTTTGCTGGTACACTTAATTTAAAGAACCTTTCTGCCCTTACAATAACTGTGGCCATAATATGAAATTTTTGAAAATAGTCAGTGATATAAAAGTTGGAAAGAACTTAGAAATAAAACTTATGTTTGCAGAACCTTTAATCAATAACCTCACCATGCTTGTAAGATGAGCATGGACCTAGTGTTTAACAAAAATGTAACAACTCTTAATACTTGAAGCACTATTACTAATGAACAAATGTTTTTCAGGTTAGACTAAAGTCAGAAAATTTAAGACATACTGTATGCCACTGATTATGGAAACTCTGAGCCTAACCCAGTCTATTCTACAACAGCTTGAACTGCAGATAATAAGTCATTATAATGCAGGGTTTTTTATCCCTCAGTGTCAGTTCTGGTTTGAAGATGTGAGTGCAACAGTGATTAGAGTTGGCGAGTATTCTGCAGAATGCAAAACAAGAGAAGCAATAGAGACACTCTATAAGCAATTCAATAAGTTTCTTGAGCCTACAGTGCCTCAACAAGAAGAAAAAATTCAGCAGATTATGGAACTTGCTAAACAGCTTTATGGTGAGGAGATATCTGGTAATGTACTGTTGGGGAAAAAAATACAGTAACTTGTAAGCAGATTGCTAGATTTGCTCGTTCAGGAAGAAAATCCCATGAAGTTAAAAAATGTTGTTTTCTAGTATTTGCTGGAAGAGATGAAGGATTTCAAAGCAAATATTTACAAGAAATAAAAATATGTACTATACAGTCTGATATTTACTTAGTTTTCTGTATACAGCCTGAGTTCACCTTGAAATAGAAGAGTAAATGTCCTTGTAATATTCATGAGCTTGGAATTAAGACTTCATGGCTTAAGCTATCTCATAACAGGCAAGCCTTTGAAGTCAGAGGATATTACAGTGATATTGTATTGATACCTCAGTGCCAAGTTAATTTTTTACATTAATACTGTGAATAAA
This sequence comes from Pachyramphus minor, assembly GCA_013397135.1. Lineage (NCBI taxonomy): Eukaryota > Metazoa > Chordata > Aves > Passeriformes > Tyrannidae > Pachyramphus > Pachyramphus minor. The sequence goes on along the minus strand of VYXB01003352.1, from coordinate 606,800 downwards.
TAGTAAGACTTGATTGCCAATTTATTTATCAGCAAACAATATAGATTGCTATGTCGATACTGTATTTACAATTAATTGTTTTGGAACATTGTTGACTGAAAAAAAACAGAAGTCAAAAGAACTTCATATTTTGGTTTTTTTCCTCTGACTTGTAATTTTTATATACTTTATAAAGTTATTTTATCCAAAGATAAGGTAACCATCCCAATGTGCAAAAATGCTGTATAGCCTATCAATTCAAGTAGTAAAACTGAAAAAAATGTTCAAGAGTCAAGCTGGACTTTTAAATTCCTCTAATTTAATGCTGGAAAGACTGTTTAGAGAGCATAGAACGCTTCTTTCTCTCTCTCTCTCTCTTTTGTTGTGTTTTTTTTTTTTTTTTTAAAGGCTTCTCAATATTTTAAGCATTCCTATCTGTGGGAAAGGAGGTGACAGAATGGATTTTTGTCAACAGCTGATTAGGAATGCCAGGCGAAAAAAGCTGCTTTGTGTTCTTTAAGTCATTCCAGGGGAAAAAGCTTCTCCATCCTGCCTTTGTTTTGTACTTATAGCAGAGATCTAAGTGCCTCCTAGCTGTATAATATGGCAACTAGTTTAGGAGACACTTTATGAGGTCAACATCTTTTAAAGCAGTATCAATAATGACATAGAAGCCCTGCAGCAACTATGAGAGTCTATCTTAAGTAAGCTAGTAAGAGGTAGGAAAGCTCATTACTATGAATCACAGAATTCCTTCAGCAAAACAAAACATAAAAAAATGTAATTATATGTTGCAGTTACAAAGTAACTTGATTGTTGCACTGATCTGTTTGAGGCATTCTGTTCTACTTTCATGTTGTTTGGCCTTTGTAGGTATAGAAGAAGGAAAGAAGCATGTTGAAAAAACTGTATTGAAGTACAAAGAAGTCATTAATGCTGTTGATGAGTTGTGTGGATCTCTGAGAGAACTTCAGGAGATAAAGGTATTTTTCTTTTTAATTTGGAGAATGTATTGCGTCTACATGATCTTGTTGGGCTTAGTGTTCAACAACACCCCAAAAACACCCCAAAAGGGTGTTTTTAGCTGAGGGTCACCTAAAGGAGTATGAAAAACTTCTTAATTGTTCTCTTTTCCACTACCTTTGTTAATGATTGTTGTGAATCCATTAAGTGCTACTTGTTTGTGCACTAAATATTTCTTCTAGGTTTCTTTTTCTTTGCGTCTTTCAGAGCTGTTACTTTTCTCAAGCACTTTTAGAGGAAAATGTCACAATTTCTTCAATTATCTAGACAAATGCTTTTTCCTCTCATATTTCTTCTTCCTTTAATACTGTAATACATGTAACTCCTAGATCTACAAAATGCCAAACAACTTAGCTTGGCTCCCTCTTGGAGAAGACATCTCAAAAAACAAGTTGTGTTAAAACCAAAGTAATTTGAGTTAGAAAAGCATTGCGTTTAACATAAAAATTAAAGAAAACCACAAGATTTTTAGTTTCATCTTCTGATAAACTGCTTTAGGTGTAATGACTTATAATATATTAGATGAGGAAGAATTATGGAACACAACTGATAAGAGTTAGATTTCTGTAATGAAGACTGTCTATTCCACCTCCCCATTCTCAAAGTAATACTTGAAAAATCTCCCACATATAGCAATAGCTGATTAGTTAATTCTTCTGAGAAGTTGAAAAAGTTTAGATGCTTAAATATCCTGATTTTGTTGATACTTAATGTTGTTTTACTTTTCTTTGATGGAATTATACTATAAAATTGACAAACACTCAGATTATCCATTAATGCCCTTAAAAGTGGTAAGAGATGCCAAAAACATAAATGAGTTCCAAAATTCACTAGGTGAATGGAAAGAAGGCTTTGCCTTGCACTGTGACTATAAAGAAACTTGAACAAAAACATCCATTCAGTTTTTCTAAGTTCTCCCAGTCCATGTATTACATAAATACTATTGTGTACAAGGCAGTAGCCCCAGGTTCTGTCAAAACACGGCTTGACTCTTTCATCTTTTCTCCTAGCTCACCCTAATATGGTCTATTCAAGAGATGTGAAGTCTCAAACTAATTGTAGTACCTTATTTTGTCTAATTTCTATAGAATCATAGAATATCCTGAGATGGAAGGGACTCACAAGCACCATCCAAGTTCAATTCCAAGTTTTGAAAACTTTAAAGTTATCTTTCATCAAAGGAGTTGTTTGGAGAACACTTTTTTCACGTAGAACCATTCATAAACTACTGAGTTTTCCTGAAACCCTGATATTTTTCTGGATTTATTGTTTATCTTCCTTTTTTTTCCTAACAGTGTTATTTTCTTAATCCTTTGTTTCCCCTTACTGAGGCTGGGTACAAAATTGGTTAATATTACTCAGATTCTTAAAATACACTGGAATTCTTCAGTCTTTGGCATCCTATAATTTCCTTGCCTCAGAAAAGGTTCCCTCAGCTTTGAAAAACGTTGTCTTTGCTTGTCCAGGAATGAATTAATCAGGTTTTGCTGCATTTCTTTGCCAGAAGCACTTTACACCTGTGCTGATGACATGTTTTAGATGAGCTTTCACTACTTTTTTTTTTTTTTTTTTTTAACTCTGCTATACAGAGCATAAGTCAGTGTGCAGACAACAATTGCTACTTTCTATTGGGTATAATCTTACTTGATTTTCTCTTCACCTGGCAGAAAATTGAGTTTTCTGAAGAGTTGGTTACTGTTAAAAAAGAAGAAATAAATGGTCAAGAAGCATATGAGACTGTTAAAGACAAAGTTGTGGAGCAAAAGCAGCAGGTTAGTTATATGCTTTTTTTTTTTTTTTTGGTAACTAGAACTGTTTCTTAAAGGGCTTTGTGTATTGCTGAAAAGTTTCTGCTTTTCTGTCTTAAAGCCTCTGTTATTATGGGTTTTATCAGTGCAGTCTCCATCTGTTGTTTTTCAGTTTTTTTCAGTTACCCCTATTCCTTCTATACAATCTGCATATTCTTCCCTATGAGTTTTTTTTAGTGTCCTTTTTACATGCCTATGTATCCCCTTCTGTTTTCTAAAATAATGTTACTTTCTTAATCTTTTACCAATTTTTCTTTGGTCCTATTGCCACAGTATCCTTAGTGTAGGTGTCCTCTTTGTGACCATTCCTCCTTGAAGAAAGAGTACCTCCTGCTCTCTCCTTTGTAATAAGACTGAAGGGAATATAGGAAGTAATAGATGATGCTGTTAGTATGTCCCAGAGCCCCAGTATTCATATGATGGCCAAATACAAGTTATGAAAGTGTTTGATTTATAATTAATATCCTATGAAAGACACCTCATAGCTCAGAATTTGAGCTAATGGTGGAATTTGAGTAATTTGAGTAATGGTGGAAGTTATGATAATTTTTTTAACCGTTAATGTCTTAATCAGGAAAAAAAGTCGGTTTTTAAAATAATTTTCTTTCAGATGCTGTCATGTGAATTGTTTATAAATTCAGAAAGCATTGATGAGAAGAGAAGCAATACTTGCTCTCCTACCAACACTAAACAGGTATTTATCTGCTGCTCATGTTAATATATTTTTAACCAAATTGCTGAGCATCATTGTGTAATCTCAAAGAAATTCTACTCCTTACTTTGCTGTGTCTCAAAAATGAGGGCTATTGTTATTGATTGGTAAGCTTTGATTATATTCTCATTTACAGTATTACAAAAAAAACCTGAAAAAACAAGCAATTGATTGAGTTTAATGACAATGGGAATAATAGGAAAGCATTCATAGCAAACGTGATGGAACACAACTACAGCTGTCAGCAGTTCAGTGGGACATTGTATTGGATATAATTTGCTGTACTGTTGGTATGATACTCTACATCAAATGACAGAACTTAGCATCAAATAGTCATCTTTAGCTTTACCTGAAAACACTTAAGTTCCATTCCAGTTGCCAAAATTCTGTGCAGTGGAGATCAGAAATAAGTTTCAGAGTATGAATTGCATGCACATTGAGGACGCTGCAAAAAGACTAGATAGTGAAAGACTGAGTATGCATTTAGAATGGTAAAAATCCAGCAGACAAGCATGTTTTATTCATGGATATATAGTAAATGAATATGAAAGGTTCCAAATTGCCAATGAATAAATGAAGCCTTAGAAATACAGTGAGTACTAAGCCAGATCTACATTTTATGAGATTAATTGGTTTAGCTTAAAGATTATCTTGAAGGCTTGGGATCCCGAATGTAAATGTAAATGATTTACTATGTAAAATAGTCTGGTAAATTGGAGTGATTGGTAATGTATTTAACTCCTTAGAAAGGTAGGATCCATTGGTAACTGATTGACAGATCTAAAAGTTCCATTTTACAAGCTGATAACATAGATCAATACTACAAGACACTAAATTGTAATGTTTTATAGAAAATCAACTAATAGTAACATTCCCTTCAGTTCAATACAGAATGTCCTGTCGTTTGCTGATAAGCCAAAATTAGGCCAAATTAGTTTACTTACCTCCATTCAAAGTCAGTGGAAATTTCACCATTGACTTGGAGCTCACATTTCACTCAAAATTTTGTGACTGTTCCAAAGAGCCTGTTCTGCAGATGAATCACCCCACCCAGCAGATGTCCACTGTTCTTCCTATTTTGCTAAGCCACAGCTTTGTCAGTCCTTGTCAGACTGTTCCTCAGCTGCCAAGGAAAGAAGTCAAGGGTATGCGAAACAGAAACTACCAGATATCAGTTATGGCAACCATGATGCCTCCACCTTTTCCATCACTCCATATTTCATTTAAAGAACTAGCAAGTTCTTTTCATTAGACTTCTGTTTCCATTCTTTTGAAGGAAAGACCTGGTCCATCTCCAGCCTCCTTGTCTAGCGGACCAGCAATCCCTAATTTTTTCTATACTTCTGCAAGCTACTTTTGCAGTATTGATTTGCTTCAAATATAACCTTCTAAAAAGTGAACTAGAACTTCTCATGGCACATTGATCCTCCTGCTTCTTTGATCCCAAGTGGCACACCAGGACTGAAAGTTCTCATGCTGTTGAAGCCTATATGGCAGCTTGCTCATTCGCTGCCCACCTGTCACTCTTTCCCACAGCATTTTCTCCTGAGTCATTTTCCAGCTCTTCAAGGTTCAGAGTTCATGATGGGATGCTTCTGAAAAACACATTTAGTAGTCAGACTTGGACTTCATCCTACAACTGAATTGCATTATTTGGTAAAATAGACACAGTAAAATCCCAACCTTCTTCCAATCATTTATTCATGGATCTGACATGAATCACATGGCTTTAAAAAAACAAATGTAATAACTTGGAAAAACATCTATATTAAAACCAGCATACTAAAGGAACAGGGCACATGTGAGGTTCTATTACTTCTATTTATATTTGTGCACTAATATTAGTTTATATTTAGAGCAGTAAGGCCAAAAGAAACACCAACAAAGTACCACTACACTTTTGTATTGGATGCTGCCAAAGAGACCTGGTTTGTAAAGCAATCGGATCCAGTGTATCACTCAGTTGACTTGAGTGGTCTTAAATCAATGTATTTATGTATTTAACACATTTATAGGTGATAGACACCTTGCTTAGTAGATTACATACTTTTGTGTAGAACTCAGCAATGAGAGAATAACATAAGAAAACATTATGAATGCCTTTGTTGAGAGCCTTTGCACAAATGAAATCTGAATATGTGATTACACATTCATGTAAAAATCAAGAGACAGAGAAGTAATTAACAAGTCAGATAATGTTTTTGATGCTTTGTGATTAAAATTAATGCACATGTGCCTCACCCAATTTTCTTTGGAACATGATGAAAGGGAATTTTTTTTTTTCTGGATCCAAGATAACATAAAAATAATTTTAACGTTGCTTTCCCTTTTAATGTTTGGTAGGATCTTGGAACAGCTGGCAGAATTAAAAAAAAAATACAGAAAATATAAAGTGCTTGGAAAACATTATAAAGATGTTAGTTTAATTATTTGACCCTTGAGCATGGCTATTTTTCTCAAAGAATCAAAGTCCAGCAACTTGACTGTTAATGTATTTTTATTACTATGTAGCTGTTTCCCATTTAGATGTAATTAGGCCACCTCCTCCCTCACCTTCCCCTTTCAAATGTTCATATAAACAGCAGCTACAGGAAATCCACATGTGGTCCTTTGTTTATAGAAAGAGGTCATTTTTCTTTCACTGTTACTGTTATAATAAATGCTTATATATAATTAGAATAATGTCTTCTAGAATCTATTTAAACACTTTGAAATTCCAGTTAGCTGCTGCAACATTTTCTGACAAATTATCTTTTTCCACACATTTTCTTTTGCTTCTCAGGATGCATTAGGCTTAATTAGAAGAAATATTATTGCTAGATTCTGCACAAGGGAATGTATTGAATGATAACTTTCTCTCTCCTTGTTTTTCTTTTTCGTCTTTCCTTTCTCTTCTTTCCTCTCCTAATTCAAGAAGAGGAATATATTGGCTGATATTCCAGTTATCTGTCCAGCTGGTGAGGATCTTATTTCACAGGATACCGGTCAGTCGTCTTCAGCCAAAGAGGATAGTTTACAGACTGGATTCCTGACAGAAGAAATACTCTCCGGAGATGAATATGAGTGTATATCACCTGATGATATCTCTTTGCCACCGCTTTCTGAGACACCAGAATCCAACCTCTTACATTCTGAAACAGAGCTGGAAGAGCAGTGCTGTTGTAGTTCCCATAGTCTGCATGTCAGCTCCTATAGCTTGCAAATGCAGAAAACCACTAGTATGAAAAAAATGGTGGAAGCGTCTGATCTCTTAACAAATTCTGCTTTTGCTGATGCTACAATTAATAGAATAGAAAGCCCATCAGATCACTCTGAGAAGTTCTGTATCTCTTTAACAGATTCTGATGCAAAAACCAGAGCAGTATCTCCTTTGACTTGCAGCTTACAAAGAATAGCTGAAACTAGCACTGCTTCCTGCACTGTAAAAGCCAAACCAGTATTTAGCATGATGAGTGAAGTGTGCAAAACACATTTACAACACCTTGAACTTCACAAAAGCATAGCAGAAACACAAGAACAATCGCATGACTTGAATAACTGTACTAAAACCCAGGACAGGCTGCATGCTTTGCCTGATGCATTCTCAGGTTTCGTGTTTCAATCAGACGCCACCAGAAGCTGTCAGAGGCAGATGGTTATCCGAGAAGAGATTAAAAGTTCATCAGAAAAGAACAGCATGGCCAGCCTAACTGGACAGGCGCCTAACTTCTCCCAGATTTTGTCTAACAAAACCGTCATGGAAGGTTCTCCAGTAACTTTGGAAGTAGAAGTAACGGGATTCCCAGAGCCTGCACTGACATGGTGGGTAGCTTACAATAAGAAGCAGTAAATATGCCTAGTAGCAAGCCACCACAAACCACTTATAACCAAATCAGTTGATCTAGAGACTAGATTATTCTTTCTACTCCACGCTGCTGCATGATTTTCACCTTCAAAATTCCTATTGACAATTAACCAACTTGAAATAATCTCCCTGTACTTCATTTTACAAATGAGTATCAAACTACTCCAAGCATATCCGATTATTTTTGAGCAAATACATAATATAGTTTCTATATTCTAGAATATCATATCTCACTTGTTCAATGATTTCTTAAAATAGTTGGACGCTACAGATTTAGCAGAAATAAATTAATTTGCATTTTCTCAGAATCTGGACACTAGGTATGAACAGACACATAGATGTGTGTGCACACTAAAGTATTTATATAGTGACTACATATATATGAAGATATGTACACACTTACACTTATGTGAGAGTCAGTTGTCAAAAACAAGAGAAGTTACACTTTAAAAAATCCACCTAAATATATACATTAAGAGAATCAGTTTTATATGATATTTATGTGCTTTCTCTCTTAATTGCTATACGTCTATTTAGATTACTTTATGCTGCATTTGTGAGAAGTACAGATGATGTAATATAAACTTCTTTTGAGATGACTCTAAATATTCCCTACCAAAAGGAATAGGGACTAGAAATGGGGCAGGATTTCAAGATTTTGGTAGTAGTTCTATATGTTTTGGCATGTATTCCTCCATTTTTACCTCATTTGCCTTTTCTCCACTTATTCCATTAGACTTTCACAATGGAGGCCTTTCTTTTAATGTATTAAAAGTAAATACGCCTCTTACTGGAAAAATTTTGATGTTAATATTATTATTACGCATTTGAAGAATTAAACTATAAATTTTTGGTAAACTGAAATTTCTTCTGTTGCACTGAGAAAAATACTGGACACTGCAACGTTGGTGCTATACTCTGTTGGTATCAGTAAAGTTACCTTCTTTTAAATCCCAGTATCGCACAGATTGAGAAATATTATTGGTTAAACAAGTGGTACCTTAGTTTTATTGTAAGAACACATTAATTTATCTTGAAAATATACACACTGTTGATATATTGTCTTTTTAAAAAAATAACATTCAACTGGGATCATTTTGTAAATTAGAAATTCATGGAAATAGAAAAAATGTGGGGTTTTTAATTAAAAAGTAACCAATAACATGTATTGTGTACTGATGTAGACATTTTTACTGGATATACATGTGGAAAAATATTTCTGTGGTTGTGTTAAGTTAAATGTAGCTTATGCTAAAACATCAGAAGGCAAGGAGACATAATTTTCTCTAATTTACAATATGTAAATCAGGATTCAATACCAATATATAGTGACAGGACCTCAAGTGTTAGAATGACACCAGTTCTCTGAAGTAACTCCTGATGCATTGTTCTATCCTGTTTGAAGATGTGACCTAAGTAAATGTTAAACGGGCTAGGATGGAGGAAGGTCCCTGACTGTCCTTTGTACTGAAGACACAAGTTCAGAATATTTGTATGTTGAACCTTAAGAGCTATTCATGAGTTGGAGGTGGGTTGACTCAAGACCTTACTAGCAAAAATGCTTCAGTGCAGAACTGAGGGACCAGGCCTTCATGTAACCTCTCTAATACTGCAGTGAGATAACTGTGACTTGTTCATTGAAAACCATTTAAAGAACCACATTTTCTACAGTTAAGAATGTATTATCCAGCAATTTGCATTGTTTAACTGTTCATCCATATTGACAGATTAAGACTGAGAAATGAGAGCACAGCAGTGAGCTCTATTTCTTGCTGTCAATGTAGGGTTATGGGAATTGTCTGAATTTGTGAAGTTCTGAGTGGCATATGGTGATAAAACTCTGACTTGAAAACTGACTCTCTGCTTCAGGTACAAGGAGGGCCAGAAACTGACTGCAGATGAGCATTTAAAGCTTTTACAAAAGGAGACAAAGCATACTTTGTTCATTCAGAAGGTGTGTGATAAAGATGCTGGCCTCTATGTTGTTCGGGCTAAAAATTTGAACGGCACTATCTCATCCAGTGCCATTCTTCACGTGAAAGGTAACAGGCCACCTATTACAAGAATAGACTGGATAATGCTGTGTGTCATCTATATTACTGTATCACTAATGTACTGGCTATTCACTAAATAAGTACATTATTGACTGCACCAGACTTAATTCTCACATGTTAAGACAACATTAAATTGATTTTCTTACACTGCATCTTTCACAACATGTACCAAACTACTTTGATGGCACGATGGATATATTGCTTCTTTCTTTATTACCCATATTATGAGCTTATTTTACTTTCTCAGAGTGATGTTGACATAAAAAAAGTTATGAAGATTTTCTAGAATCTGAGGCTCAGTTTTGCTTTCTGAATCTGAGACTGTTTTGCTTTCTAAAATTGTTGGCATTACAAAGTGTTGGAAAGAGTTGTGGGTTTCAAGTGTCAATATACACCCAGGTAGAGTGTTCCAATTGACATATTTCATGACTTTTTTTTAAACATAGACTGTATTATTTCCAACCATGTATTTTCTCATATACTTTGTAAAAAATAATTGTAGGATAAAGCTTCTTACCAGTCATGATGAACTGACATAGATCAGATTTAAATCTGTGTCATCCCAGCACGCAGTCACAAATCATTTGTTCACAATGGTTTGTGAAAAACTTTGTTCGTCTACAAGTTGCATTTCATTCTTGACAAGGACAACTACAACAATTCTTTTTTAATTAAAGTTCTAATTTGTTTAAATATTTCATAAAAATTACTTAACTGTGCCAGTGCAAGACTTAATTTATAAATCCTCAAATATAACTTAATTCTTTAACTTCAGTATTTGTTGTATTTGTGCAGTAAAAAGAGTTGATAAAGAGCTACTTGATTTTTTCTGCATCTTTGATTTCCAGCTTTTATGTTACAACAGCATTGGTGTGGAAAATTTATAGAGAGGAAATATTTACCTCCTCTTGCATAATTTCCCGAAATGAACTAGGCCTTTTATTGTGTAGCATGCAATGAGCAGAATACATATTGCAAATTGCCAGAGATCAGTGAGATGGAAGACTGACATTTAGATATTTTGTCCCAGTGACTGCAACTTTATTAAAATTCTTGTAACTTTGAAAAAAGGGGAAGTTCCCAAGATGATATAACTTCACAGCAATGTGAGAGGGAGCAGGAGGAAGACATGGTGAGCAGATGGGGGTACAAATAAATTCTAGCTAAAACTGGTATTACGTTTAATGGACCACTTTCTAAGTTCAGTCATCTCCAAAAAATGTAGATTCATGAGAATTTTCTTAGGTATAAAAATCACCTGTTTTCCTAAAGTGTATTTGCTATGTCACAATAAAGCTAATTTTAATACTTAATATGATTGTGAATGTTTCAGTTACCATAAAAATAAAATGTGGCTTTATGTATGGTTGTTATAAACATGCAGCAAAGAACTTCTGTGAGCAAGATGACTTGCATAAGTGATACATTAAGCAATATTTTGGTAAGAACAAACCAAAAAACTTGTCCTACATACTGTAAGGTTTTGTCTTCTGCAGAGCTACCAGTGCTTGACAATTTTGTCCTGTTCTCATAGCATTCATTTTCTGTTTTGAGAGACAAGTCTTCTAGGTCACAGCTGCCCTTCAATCCTCTGTTTTTACTGAGAGTTGCCATCATTCAAAAATTAAGTGACCATCAGTGTTCTTTTGACATAGTCTAAGTAACTTTATATAATAGTCAGCTCACTATTCAGAATGTTGTCATTTTTGCATGTCAGTTATTATAATTATTAAATGCAAGGAGGTATAAATATAAGGCCAGAAATTGCCATAGCACACCTTTAGATCTTAGTAACTCGTTGTAGAAGTACATAATACCCTTGTTTGGTAAACTTTTTCTCTGAGAATTTGAACATTTCTGTGAATTTTAGATTAACAAAAATTGATTTTTGTGAATATGGTATTGCATCTGTTTTCAAACAGGAATAGTTTTAAATGCACAGTTTTTAATGGATGTGTGGATGTCAACCACATTTTTAATTGCTGCAAGAAACTAGATTTTAAAAAGAGTGATTAGAGATACCAGAGGCACAACAGGACACTGAAAGTGTCCTGATTTTAATGCTTTGCTTTGTAAACAAAGATGTACTCAACACTGATTACTGTTGTGCTGGCAGTCTGGGTTTAAATGCTCTTTATTTAAGGAATCTAATGAATATCCAAAAAAAAAATTTGCTGGAAAATTCCTGCTGTTTTCTGTTCAGATAATTAAAAAAAAGCGGGGGGAAAAAAGTGACAGTGATGTAGTCTCATGATGCGCTAATATTTCTCTGAAGGAAAAGAACACTCATTCTGTTTCAGCAATAATTTAAACATAATGCTTCCCCCTCTCGTGGTTTATTTTATAGTTCATGTTATGCATGCTTCACTTCCTCCCTTTAACCATAATGTAGAAGCAGGGAATATATGTGGGTGTGTTGTCTTGGTTCTTTCTTGTTTTACAGTGCTAATTTCACCTTGTCACAGTTTTAAACCTATATTTACTTCAGGACCACAAAATGTTTACATCTTCCTGATTGCTCTTTTATCGAGCAGATTTAAGTCTCAGTCCCTCCATCCTCACAAGAAATACATTAGGCATATAACTAGCCTACACTCCCCTCCTCCTTCCCCATATGCAGACACCCATTAAGAAAGTGGTGAAAGGTGTTGCCTGACACGTGGAGCCGTGTGAAGGGGTGTTTACACAAGGTGTGTAAATTTGAAGGGGAAAAAGGATTAATTACTTTCATTTTTCAAGAGAAGCAGCCTGTCTGAGGGCCCAGGTTTGAGTCAATAGGCAAAGGGAGGATGAGCCATTACCATGGTTGGCTTTGGATCAGATGTGGCTGGAGCTGCAACGGAGAAGGTGACTTCCTCTCAAATGACTGGTAAGATATACCTACTTCTGGACCTTTCTCTGGAGCCTTTTCTAGGGTAAGCTAGTAATTTTTGTGTATGTATTATCTTTTACGGTCCAGAGGAACTGTGTCTTTAAAAATTATTACCAAGATTTAAAGAGGCTACATATGGTATTCAAGAAAACTAGAGCTCTGGATTATGGGTATTTCAGATCAATTGGAACATGAGACCCACTGCATATTCCTTAAGAAGAGGATTCTTCTGTTTGTGTTAGGAGTTTGACTGAGACAAAATCTCTAAACTATAAAGGGCAATATCTTAATTTAGAGCCATACTGAGAAAATCCAAAGTCTCTGAGCAGCATGGGGGGCATCTGCCTAGCCTAAACTTTCAGAGAAGACAGGGGAAGTTGATAAAATTGCTAGTATCACAATTCAAGACATCAGAGATTGGAAATTACATGCCCAGAACTAACTGATTAAGAATAACCCTGAAGCAAAGTAATAAAAATAAAGGCTGCTGAAAACAATTTGGCTTGACCTGGAAATACCTGTGTGTGAGAGAGACTTGGAGCAGGGGTACAATCTATGTGATAAAGACAGATGCAGGTGATCTCTGCACATACAGTTTTTGCATTGCTCCATATTGATGAATTTTCCATGCTGATTCCTGAATTTGCAGCAGAACTCTACTGGTTCCTGCAAATAACTCATGTAATATTTAATATTTGACAGACTTATTGTCTGAAGCCATAAGAGTGGGATTTCAGTACCACTGTCTACCTGATTTTTTTTTTCCCTCCACAATGCAGGAAAGGGTCTGTTCTTTCCAGACTTTGTGGACTCCTGACGTCCAGCCAAGAAAAAATTTGTAATTGACAAATTGTCTTAGATTATTCTGAGGTTTTGTTATAATATCATGGGAAAACCATGGTATAATATAACAATCCTTTCTATTTTGAAGGTTACTGTCAGAGCCTTTTACAGCAGACTTTGTCTCCTGTCTTGTCTCTGTCTTTTTGTTGAGTTGAAGTCTGTGCCTGAAAGAGTTGTAGAAGCTGTCACTTCATGGTTTTATTTGTGCATACTTTTCCCTTCGCTCTCTAGAAACTGGTCACTTTAGTTTTTATGTTCTGCTGCCTTACTGATATAAAGTCAAGATGGGGTCTGATCATTATCATTACCACCATTCTACCCAGATTTTTTTCAATGGTAAAAACCATCCTGGTATGGGATGCAACCTGACTTCAAGGTAATACAAAGTACACAAGTAATGGAATCCAGCCAAAATTATCACAAGGCGTGGCTGATGCCCACTTTGTTTTCCACTGGACTATAAGCTAATCATGCTCTGTTTGTGACCTATTGCCAATTGTCTGCAAGGAGTAGTCAGGGATGTAAGCTTGGTTCTCTTGCTGCAGATCTCAAATTCCTGTGCTTCAGATGCATGCAACACAAGGGTGGTGGCAACTTGCACATGCTAACTTTCAACAGCTAAGAACTGAGTTGTTTGAGCTGCTGGGACTGGCTGCTAGAGACCTTAGCTTAGCACAAGTTTGGGAGAGTGAAACTTATGTTGTTCTGCTTTTCATTGTGGCCTCAATCCTATAGTATCTGATAAAAAACAGAAAAGCAGATAAGCTTGGAAGCTTATTGCAAGTAAGAGCTCTCCTAAGCAGTGGACTTAATACAGTGGGTCAAAATGTCTGCCTCACCATGCCAGCAGGACCACATTTGGCAAAAATAGCCTTGAACTCAATATATTTAGGTTTAGAAGTTGATGGCACCTGTGTGAGATATCCTGATTTTTGTTCCATAATAGCACAAAGGAAAAAATTTCTTCCTAGAACAGTGGATGGAGTAATGCTGGCATGGCAGTTTCAAACATTTAGCACATATTTCAGTAACTTTGTTTCTGAGAAGGACAGTGATAACTTTTGTTAAATATTATGAAAGCATGCTACAATTTATATTAACAAGGAAGGACACATACTTTGTGATAGGAATACAAAATGTTCGTTTTTGTTGTAGTATATGTCTTTGTGTGTTCTTCTGTGTGTTAACATGTGTTGCTTTCTATTCCCTGTGTCCAGAATACTTAGTCTGAATTCTGAGGTTGTTTTCTTTTTTACTGTGGCCCTGGAGGTAGAATGTAAGTGGAACTTCAGATAGTAGTATAGTGATTCAGTAAATCTAGCTTTTACAGTTCATTAAGTTACAAGTCACAGTAAACAATGCTTTTAATCAGTACAAACTGATAGTGACAATTGAAATTTCTTCAAACAATTTTGATGGGTTAATTTTTATTGGTCGGGCCTTGTACTGGCTCAGATGCCAACTGTCCTTCCACAGTTGGCATGAAGCTAGCACAAAATCAATCTCATGTGCTTTGGTTGTTGCAGTAGAACAGCAATTATTTTCCTTGATCTGAATCAGATTTGTATTGGATGATCTGGTAAATGGTTTCAGCATTAACGGTGGCCAAATGACCAGTTAATGATCTTGGTCAAAGTACTAGAGGGGCCACATTCTGACCTTCATGTTTTTGCAAATATAGATCAGTTTTCTTATCTTTCAATAACATTTTTTCTACTAAAATAATAGGGAGGGAAAGTGAAGAAGGAGCATGATGTACAACAACACACTAAATGCAAAATTTTGCTCTCATGTCTTTGTCACTTTAAATTTGTGTGGAATATTAACTCTTTCACCTTTACTGAAACATAATAATCCACATAGACTTGCCTACTACCTGCACAAAGAACTTGATTCTTTAGCATTTCCATGAATTTAATATCACTGTGCTCATGCATGAAATTCTTTGGTGTTTCATATTCATATTTTCCAATAAACATTATATTAGATAGATAAGCCATGTCTGCCTATTAGTTGCCTCCTGTCTTGCAAACAAGTTATCCTAAGTTCCAGGCATCAATAAAGGCTCTCTTTGTCTTTCAGTGGGGTGAACTTTATGAGAGCATATTTATTTTTTAGTTGCTTTAGTTATGCCTTTTAAAATAAAGTGAATATTGATTTTATTTAATTTCTCTTTTTTCTCATTACAAGGAGAGCAGCCAAAGTTCACACTTTGGACATAGAACTCTACAAGAAGGAGAAAATTTAATCCTGCGTTGCACTATACATGGAAAACCCAAACCACATGTCTGCTGGACAAAGAATGATATCCAAGTATCTGGTGATTACAGTGTATGTTGTAATGTTCTTGATTTTTTTCTTGTGAGAAAGGTAATTTATTTTGCTTTATGCTACTAATAATTTCTGATGTGCCTTCTCTTGTTGTACAGATTGAGAAATTGTGAGATACCTATTATCTTTTAAAAAGAAATGTAGTCCTTGCTGATACTGGGAAATATATCTGTCTTGCCAGCAATGAAATTGGAAAGGCACACTGCTCTGCTTTCGTAACAGTGAGAGGTGACTTGTCTTGCCAGCTGCATGCTTTTCAGCACCTTGTTGCCATATTAAATGAGCAACTTGTTTCCACTAATGTACATATTTTGTTTCAGAGAAAAATAAAACTCCAGAAACTTCAAGTGTAACTCAGGCTAAACCAGAACGGGAAGATGGAAACTTTTCAGAAGAGAATGTCACTGCGACTGAGCTCATACCAGACCATGGCACACAATGTGAGAGAGATCAGAGTAAAGTAATTTGCAATTTACACGATGCTACAACTTGTGCTGCTGCAGTAGCTGTAAAGACCTTAATTTACAAAGCACAAATCAAACACTGTTCTTAATCCCATGAATTTTGGTATAATTTAAATGAAGTCCATAATATGTGGCTGCCTTTTTCACTTAATTCTTAATCAGAAGATATGCAATTGTAAGATGAAAGACCTTGTAATACACTAGATTATTGAGTCTATGCAAGGTATTTAGATTTAGTGAAACAATTTTTTTGGAAATCTAGGCCTAGATCTTAACCTAGATATTGTTGTAAGATTGAAGAGCTCAAAGATACAAAATATTCCAGAAGTTCAAATTGATGGAACTACATGAGCATGTAATTAAAGTTTTCTATTAGACAAGTTTTATTCAGAAGAATAAACATTGGTCCTAATAGCACAGGAACAGTCATTGTTGATTAATTGACTAAAGATAACAAATCTTCCCACTGGGCAATTTCAGAAGATTAATTAAATGAGATACATGAAGTCACCAGCCCTTGTGGTGACTTCTAGCACAAGATGAAATCTTGTCTCCTCAGTTTAGGCTCTGATAAAAAAGAAAGAGCAGTGTTATTTTGTCTTTTAAGTTCCTGAGGTTTGTCTATCTAGATGCAGAGAACACAAAAATAGAAAGGAAAATTATTGCATATGTTGATTCAAAAGCTTGGTTCGTGTCATTGTGAGCTGCCTGCACACTTTCTTTCATATCAAGGTGATGAAGCATTGATCCCACATATTTTGTTCAGGGATTTGGTTTGGGTTTTTTGTTTTGATTTGTTTTGTTTGTTTTTTTTTTTTTTTTTTGGTTTGGGTGTTTTGTTGTTGTTGTTGTTTGGTTTTTTGTTTTGTTTTCTTTTCCTGTTTGTTTGGTTTTTGCTTTTTGATTTTTTTCTTTGTTTGGTTTTGTTTCGGTTCTTTGTTGTTGCTGTTTTTTGTTTGGGGTTTTTTTCCTGTATTGCTGTGTTATGCCAGGTACTCCTAAGCAAAACAAAACCAAAAAAAAGGCATGAAAGATCATGGTAGTTTTAGTTAAGGCCCATAGAAATTGTATGACTAAAACATGTAGACCATACAGAAAGGTCAAATTTTTCCTAATTTTTTATCCTACTTTTTTTCTCATATCTTCTGTTCTTTATAGCTAAAGTGCCTTCTGGTAAATAAGGTGAGATTTAAGATTTTTTTTTTTTTTTTTTGTCTGGAATTGCTCTTTATTTGATCTCTAATCTTGTACTGTCTCAGAATCACAGAGAAGTGTCTATGCCACCATAAAAAATATAGGCAATATTAACTGACCTTTTTTTACACAGGTTTAAAGAGAAACTCTGGCTTCAAGGAGTATATCTTGAACTTGAGAACCACAGGAGATTAGCTTCAATTTGAGACAGGATCCCATTCTTCTGCCTGATGCAGTGGAACAGAAGATGGACTGAAGTGCAAGATGCCTGATTCCTGAGGGTGTTCGTGTTGTTTGCTGTGTCCATTAGTAGATACTGGCCGTTGGGTGAGGAGAAGATGAATCTTTGAGTGCTAGCCAATATATTTCTAGGTTACAATTTGTATTTTGTTTCTTTATGAATAAATTGTTACTAAAATTCATAGATTTTTAGCCTTTATTAGGCAGTGATTTATAATTTTTTGTGGCTTTGTTTGGTTTGTTAGACAAATTTAACAAATGGTAACGATAAAGAAATATTAGCCTTTAAAATTACATATATCCTTGGTTATTTGTCAGTACTCACTAATTTATTCCCCTACAAATTCTATCAGTGCTATGAATTCCATCAATAGATCTTCCCACTAGCTTATATATAGAATTAGGATTTAGAACAAAGGGAGTTTATAACTATTCTTCAGTTTATTAAATATAGGGTGAATTGGCATATTTCTAACACCTTTGAGACATTTTGAGGAGGCCAGGCACCAAACAGAGTGGTTAGTAATATTAGCAAACCTTGTCTAATGCTTGATTAGTACCAAGTGTCTTCAGGGAAGAGAGTCTCTAAGGCAGCATAACAGAGAAGTCTTCCGCTACATTTCTTCTGCTTTCACAACTAGATTAGTGTAACACTACAGTCCATTTCCAGTTGGTGCATGTCACAGCAGTCCGAAGGAGTGCTCTATGGAAGGATAGGCTAGTTTCAAAGCATATTTTTAGTTCACCCTAGAATTTTTAAATAACAGAATTCCTCAAGAACCACAGCACCCATTCAGGGTATAAAAAAAGTCCCTGAACTGAAATTTAATCTTTTGGATTGTAGGGAAGTCATTAGCATGATGATATCTTTGTCTCCATCTCTTGAACTCAGAGTTAAGTGTCTTTTTCAATTCACTGCAGAGCTTCTTGCAGAGCCAGATGTGGACTTTTGAGGTGTCATCCCTTTACAGCATTGAAAAAGGTAGTTCGGGAAACTCCTCATTTTGAGTGGCTGTTTGACTGCCACAGTAGCCAACAGAACATCTAGTTAGACTTGAGAATAACACTTCTACAGCTTGAGCCTTCTGGTTCAGATTGTCAAAGGCCTACCTTGCAAATGATTCATACTACTAAGACCTCTGCTTCAGAGGAGGTGGCTTGGAGTGGCTTGGCCAATGCCACAGACACATGTGTATTATGCACCTCCCTGTCATCCAACATTCTGTCATTCTTAATATGCACATTGATTAGACCTACTCTAGTTTTGCATAGCACAGCAATGCACTCACACTTCTCACAGAGAGCAGAGAGAGGTGTAAGAAGTGCAGCACTTCTGTGCTTCATTCAAGTAGTCATTTGTGCAAAACAGGGACTGAAATAACATGTTTGAGGACTGCTTAAATCTTATCATCAAGATGTAGATTCAATGGTAGAAACTTAAATTTATCTCCAATTTAAAGTACAAGCAGAAAGGAAACAAGCTGAAAAAAAATATCATGTACATGTCTTCACCTGATCACATAAATCACTTGCTTGACGTTATGGAAAAGTCAATGGCATCCTGCCCACAGAAGAGTCACAAGGCTATGTATATGTGCACATAAATATAGTAGCTGAGGACTGAGATACTTGCTCTACATACTACACTGTATCTTTCACAGTCTTTTCCAAAATGAAATGAAGACAAATATCCAGCATCTCCTGGATTCTATACAATTAGCTTTCCTGACTAAGCCCCTTCTTTGCACATTATTTAGATTTAAAGATGTCACAGAAAATATTGT